>ML259923.1:39283-75154 GCA_005239495.1 Nicotiana undulata | reverse complement strand
GCCACGTTACGTATTTTACGTAAGAGAAGAGAGAAAAATAACACGTGGGGTTTCACAGCAAAGTTTTACCCAGCCCCCTTCCCCGCGTGTGCATTGCGTTCCCATGGATCCCCATGCGTTCTCATAGGGTAAATTTGCTGGACACTAGCAACAGCCAAAAGACACAAGATTTTCTAAGTTAAAATCACGCCGACGCCTATCCGAAACTCACCCGAGCCCTCAGGGCTCCAAACCAAACATGTACACAACCTCAAAAACATCCTACGGACTTATTCGTGAGATCAAATCGCCAAAATAACATCTTAAGCAACGAATTTAGCATCAAAATCAAAGAAAATCTCAAGAACTTTCAAATTTCACATTTCACAACTACGGGTCCGAATCACGTCAAATGACCTCCGTTTCTTACCAAATTTTACAGGCACAACTCAAATATCATATTAAACCTGTTCCGGGATCCGGAACCAAATTACGGGTAGGATACCATCAACTTCAAATATAGCCAAATTTCCAAAAACACTTATATTTTCAGTAAAATAATTTCTTTCAAAAATTCATTTCTCGGGCTTGGGGCCTCGGAATTCAATTCCGGGAATACGTCCAAGTCCTATATTTTCCTACGGATCCTCCGGGACCTTCAAATCACGGGTCCGGGTCCGTTTACCCAAAATGTTGACCACAGTCAACTTAAATTCAATTTAAAGGCAAAATTAATATTTTTCTCAGTTTTTCATATAAAAGCTTTCTGGATATATGCCCGGACTGCGCACGCAAAATGAGGTGAGACAAAATGAGGTTTTCAAGGCCTCGAAACACAGTTTTGACTTATAAAACAAGGGATGACCTTTTGGGGCGTCACATTCTCCACCTCTAAAACAAACGTTTGTCCTCGAATGGACATGGAAAAGTTCCTGAATTGGGGACTCCGCATATCGGACTCGGACTCCCAGGTAGCTGCCTCGGCAGGCTAACCTCTCCATTGAACACGAACCGAAGGATAACTCTTCGATCTCAACTGACGAACCTGTCGGTCTAATATAGCTACCGACTCCTCCTCATAGGTCAAATCCTTGTCCAACTAAACACTGTTGAAGTCTAACACATGGGATGGATCGTCGTGATACTTCCGAAGCATAGACACATGAAATACTGGATGCACAATTGATAAATTCGGTGGCAACGCAAGTCTGTAAGCCACCTCTCCCACTCTATCAAGGATCTCAAAAGGACCGATGTACCTAGGGCTTAGCTTGACCTTCTTCCCAAATCTCATCACGCCCTTCATGGGTGACACCCGAAGCAACACCCTCTCTTCGACCATGAATGCCACATCGCAAACTCTGCGGTCGGCATAACTCTTCTGCTTGGACTGAGCTGTACGAAGTCTATCCTGAATGATCTTAACCTTATCCAAGGCATCCTGCACTAAATATGTACCCAACAACCGAGCCTCTCCCGGCTCGAACCACCCAATCGGCGACCGACACCCTCTACCATATAATGCCTCATAGGGAGCCATCTGAAGGCTCGACTGATAGCTGTTGTTGTAGGCAAACTAAGCTAATGGCAAGAATTGGTCCCAAGAACCTCCAAAGTCAATGACACAGGCTCATAGCATATCCTCCAAAATCTGAATAGTACGCTCGGACTGCCCGTCCGTCTGAGGATGAAACACTGTGCTCAACTCAACCCGCGTGCCCAACTCACGTTGAACTGCCCTCCAAAAATGCAAGGTAAACTGTGTACCTCGGTCAGAAATAATAGACACGGGCACACCATGAAGATGAACAATCTTCCTAATATAGATCTCTGCCAATCTCTCCGAAGAATACGAAACTGCCACAAGAATGAAATGCACTGACTTGGTCAGCCTGTCCACAATAACCCACAGTGCATCGAACTTCCTCTGAGTCTGTGGGAGTCCAACAACGAAATCCATGGTGATACGCTCCCACTTCCACTCAGGAATCTCAATCTGCTGCATCAATCCACCATGTCTCTGATGCTCGTACTTTACCTGCTGACAATTCAAACACCGAGCTACATATGACACAATATACTTCTTCATCCTCCTCCACCAATAATGCTGCCGCAAATCCTGATACATCTTTGCGGTGCCCGGATGAATGGAGTACTGGGAACTATGGGCCTCCTCAAATATCAACTCACGAAGTCCATCCACATTAGGCACACAAATACGACCCTGCATCCGCAAAACTCCATCATCACCAACTGTAACCTGCTTGGCACCATCATGCCGCACTGTGATGAGGACAAGTAGATGAGGATCATCATACTGCCGATCTCGAATACGATCAAATAATGAAGGACGGGCAATTGTATAAGCTAGAACACGACCGGGCTCAGAAATATCCAATCTCATGAACCGATTGGCTAAAGCCTGAACATCCAAAGCAAGCGGTCTCTCCCCGACCGGAATATATGCAAGGGTACCCATACTGGCTGACTTCCTACTCAAAGCATCGGCCACCACATTATCCTTTCCCGGATGATACAAGATGGTGATGTCATAATCCTTCAATAGCTCCAACCACCTCCTCTGCCTCAAATTCAGCTCCTTTTGCTTGAACAAGTATTGCAAACTCTTGTGATCCGGGAACACCTCACATGACACGCCATACAGATAATGCCTCCAAATCTTCAGCGCGTGAACAGTGGCTACTAGCTCCAAATCATGAACTGGATAATTTTTCTCGTGGATCTTTAACTATCGCGAAGCATATGCAATAACTTTGCCATCTTACGTCAACACCGCACCAAGTCCAATACGGGATGCATCACAATACACAACATATGGCCCTGAACCTGTGGGAAAAACCAACACCGGCGCCGTAGTCAAAGTTGTCTTGAGCTTCTGAAATCTCACCTCACACTTCTCTGACCACCTGAACTGGACACCCTTATGATTCAACCTGGTCATCAGGGCTACAATAGACGACAACCCCTCTACAAACCGACGGTAATAGCCCGCCAAACCCTAGAAACTCCAGATCTCTGTGGCTGATGTGGTTCTAAGGCAATCCTTGACCGCTGAAATCTTCTTGGGATCCACCCGAATACCCTCTACTGACACAACATGACCCAGGAATGCAACTGAACTCAACCAAAACTCACATTTCGAAAACTTAGCATATAACTGATTGTCCTTTAGAGTCTGTAGAACGACTCAAAGGTGTAGCTCATGCTCCTCCCGGCTATTGGAATAAAGCAGAATATCATCAATGAAGACAATCACAAAGGAATCCAAATAAGGCTTGAATACTCGGTTCATCAAATCCATGAAAGTTGCTGGGGCATTTGTCAACCCGAATGACATCACTAAGAACTCATAATGCCCGTACTGAGTGAGAAAAGTTGTCTTAGGGACATCGGATTCCCTAATCCTCAATTGATGGTAGCTAGATCTCAAATCAATCTTCGAAAATACCTTGGCACCCTGAAGCTGATCAAACAAGTCATCAATCCTCAGCAATGGGTACTTGTTCTTGATGGTAACCTTGTTCAATTGCCGATAATCTATGCACATCCTCATCGATCTGTCCTTCTTCTTAACAAACAACATCGTCGCACCCCAAGGCGAGACACTGGGCCTAATAAAGCCTTTATCCAACAAAGCCTGCAACTGTTCTTTCAACTCCTTCAACTCTGGCGGGGCCATATGATACGGAATAGAAATGGGCTGAGTGCTCGGAGCCAAATCAATGCAAAAATCAATATCCTTGTCGGGTGGCATACCCGGCAGGTCTGCAGGAAACACCTCTGTAAACTCTCGGGCAACGGGCACAGAATCCATAGAAGGAACCTCAGCACTGGAATCACGAACATAAGCCAAGTAGGCTAGACACCCTTTCTCAACCATGCGCCGAGCCTTCATATATGAGATGACCCTGCTGGAAGAATGACCAGGAGTACCTCTCCATTGCAGTCGAGGCAACCCCGGAAACGCTAAGGTCACGATCTTGGCATGACAGTCCAATATGGCATGATAAGGCGACAACCAATCCATCCCCAAAATGACATCAAAATCTACCATATCAAGGAGTGGAAGATCTACACTGGTCTCAAGACCACCAATAACCACTACACATGAACGGTAGACACGATCTACCACAATAGAATCACCCACCGGTGTAGACACATATACAGGAGTACTGAGAGAATCACGAGGCATAACAAATAAGGAGCAAAATAAGATGATACATAGGAATATGTGGACCCTAGATCAAATAGAACCGAAGCATCCCTGCTGCAGACTGAAACCATACCCGTGATAACTGCATCGGAGGCCTCAACCTCAAGTTTGGCTGGAATAGCATAACATCGGGGCTGGGCCCCACCAACCTGCATTGCATCCCTGGGACGGCCTCTTGCTGTCTAACCTCTACCTCTAGTAGCCTGGTCTCCACCTCTAACCGCCTGACATCTACCTCTATCACCTCGACCCCCACCTCTAGTTGGTTGAGCGGGTGTTGGAACACCTGGTGCTGGAACCATGGCACGAGACCCCTGGTGTTGAGAACTGCTCGAGGCTCGAGGGAAAAATCTAGGAATGTGCCCTGGACCACCACAAATATAACAAGATCTCGGCTGTTGAGACTGTTGGCCCTGAAACTGACCCTGACGACCTGAGTAACTACCCTGAAAACTCTATAGAGGTGGTGCACTGATAGGAGCTGGTGGTGCACTGTAGGGAAACTGATCAGAATACTTCATATGAGAACCACGACCACCTGAAGCACCATGAGACACCTGAAGTACTGAATGATACGGCCTAGGAGGATGGCCCCTACCAAAAGAATCCCTGCCTCCAGATGAGGCACCACTGAATCTGCCAAAATGATGGGGCCTCTTATCAGACCCCTGACCACTCCCCTGTAGTAGAACCATCTCAACCCGTCTGGCCACATTGGTCGCATCCTGGAAGGAAATATCACTCCTTGTCTCTCTATCCATCTACAATCTGATCGGCTGAGCTAGTCCCTCAATAAACCTCCTCACCCTCTCTCGGTCGGTGGGAAGTATCAATATAGCATAATGGGCCAAAGTGATGAACCTGGTCTCATACTGTGTAACTGTCGTAGAACCTTGCTGGAGACTCTCAAACTGCCTCCGAAAATCCTCTCTCAGGGTAACAGGAAGAAACTTCTCCAAGAACAAATCGGAGAACTGAGTCCAAGACAAAGGCGGTGACCTAGCTGGTCTGGTCAAGGAATAATCCCTCCACCAAGTCTTGGCGGGACCTGAAAGGCGGAACGTAGCAAAATCGACCCCATTGGTCTCAACTATCCCCATGTTCCGAAGAACCTCATAGAAACTGTCTAAGTAATCCTGGGGATCCTCTGAAGGTGCACTGCTGAAAGTAGTAGGAAATAGCTTGGTGAATCGGTCCAGTCTCCATAAAGCATCAACAGTCATAGCTGCTCCCTCCCCTGTCTGAGCCACAATACCTGGCTGGACTACCCAAGCTGTCTGAGGTGCTGGAGTCTGGAACTGAGAAGCTAACTGCTACGGCGTGCAGGTGGCGGGAGTATGGGCTCCTCCCCCAGCCTGAGAGACGGCTGGTGATGCAGAAAGTAGACCTGCCTGAGCAACGCTCTCCATAAGGCCCACTAAATGGACCAGAGCATCCTGGAGTACTGAGGTGGCGATGAACCCCTCAGGAATCTGAGCGGGTCCTACCGGAACTGTCTGAGCATGAACCGCATCAGCAAACTCTACCCGAGGCTCCGCCACTGGGGCTGCTGCTCTGGGATGAGCTCTGCCCCTACCTCGCCTCTAGCACGGCCTCGGCCTTGTCCTCGACCCTTCGTAGGAGCTGCAACTGGAGCCTCGGGCTGCTGATCAGTAGATGAAGAAGCACGTGTTCTCGCCATTTGCGAGAGAGTAGAATAGAAATTTAATTAGCATTTGGAATTCAAATCGCACGACATAGAATAATAGATATGAAGATATTCCTAAACTCTATAGCCTCTGGGGGATAATCACATACGTCTCCGTACCTATCCATCAGACTCTACCAAGCTTGTTTGTGAATTGTGAGACCTAAGCAACCTAGGGCTCTGATACCAACTTGTCACGACCTGAATGTCCCACCGTTGGGATCGTGATGGAGCCCAACATTGAACCCGCTAGGCAAGCCAACATTAATAATTGTTTACATTATTCCTTTATCATTAATAGCATCCAGGTGATATACAAAATCAGCAGAAATAAAAGTGCGAAATAAAACAAAGTCTAACAACTTGTTTAAATACTATTGCGAAACCCATAATAAATACTCCCAGAATTTGTGTCATAATTTCACGGACTGTCTATGAATAATAGAAATTGAGGTCTGAATGAAACACAATACAGTTGTCTCATAAATACATAAAGACAGAAAAGAAATAGGATAGAAGGTAACGCCAAGGCATACGGACGACTGCAGGACTACCTCGGGGTCTCCACTGGACTGAAGGCAGCAACCTCGATTTAGGGTCCGCAGGGTCCAGTACTGGGATCTACACAAAAAACTATGCAGAGTGTAGCATCAGTACAACCGACCCCATATACTGAGTAAGTGTCGAGCCTAACCTCAGCGAAGTAGTGACGAGGCTAGTACACGACAACCACATAAACATGTGCAGTTTAATTATATACGGAGACGATAATAATAACAAGAAATAAGCAGCTAAGCACAAAGGAAAGGGGAACCTGTTGAGGGGAGGAGATATCAAATAACGGAAATAACGAAGTAAAGCAACAAATTAGATATCAATTTAAACCATAGAAATAGTAACACAAAAACAAGTGAACGGCATCACGCTTCGTGTTTTTACTCTCACCCTCACAATATATCAATAGAAACGGCACGACATCACCCCTTGTGCTTTTAATTTCATAATATGGTACGACATGACCCTTCGTGCTTTACACTCTCTCACAATATCATACACGGAATCACCCTTCGTGCTTTACACTCTTCCTCACTCAAACAAATCAATAACAACAATCCGGCAAGGAAAATCAACAATATAAAACAACAATAATAAATCCATAACGTCCCGGTAAGGAAACAATTAATAGAATCAATATCGTCCCGGAAAGGGAAACAACTATAACCAATCTCCTTTAGTAGATAACTTCACATAAAAATTCTCAACTGGAAACAATACTCAACAATGATCAATATCAAGGAATTTCCACCAACATGGATAACTATAAAGTGAAACTCAAGTAATGCTTAACGAAAAATCACATAAATCATAATATTCGACTCACGTTCATGCTTGACACCAACGTATAGGTACTCGTAACCTCACCTATACGTTGAACATGATACTAACACATAGCAAATAGGACACAACACCTATTCCCTCAAGCTAAGGTTAAGCCAAACACTTACCTCAAATTCCACGACCAAACTCAAGCCTCAATTACCGCTTTCCCTTTTGAATTTGACTCCAAATTAATTGTATCTAGACATAATTGACTTAATAACATCAATAAATGCTAAACAATTCAATTCCAATGCTTAATTATAGGTTTTCTAGCATTCTTCCCAAAAAGTCAAAAATCGACCTCGGGCCCGCTTGATCAAAACATGAGATTCGGATCAAAACCCGATCACCCATTCACCCACGAGCCCGAATATATAATTGGTTCTGGAATCCGACCCCAAAACGAGGTTTGAATTCCAATTATTCAAAAAGCCCTAACTCTACCCAAACCCCTAATTTTTTTCTACCCTTTAAGAACATGATTTAGGCCTAGAAATCTAATGGGTGTTAATGGCAATTGAAGAAAATGAGCTTAAGAATACATACCTATGATTTTTTGGTGAAGTTCCCTTTCAAAAATCGCCAAATTTTGAGTTTAGGTGAACAAGTTATGAAGTTTTGATAAAATCTCGTAATGCTACTGTTTTAAGAAAACTGGGCAAAAAATTGCCCTATGCGTATGCGACCAGCCTTATGCGTTCGCATAGGCTTCCCTCCCCTACCCTTCGCGCTAGCATCCCAAAGGGTGCGTTCGCATAGTGTGAATAATTACCCAGCCCCCAGCCCCCAACCCCCTAATATTCTATGCGGTCGCGACTACATGGGTGCGTTCGCGTAGAGTAAGTTTCTTATGCTCCGCGTTCGCACCTTGTCCTATGCGTTCGCACAATGTTACCCAGCCCCCTTCCCCGCGTGTGCATTGTGTTTGCATGGATCCCCATGCGTTCGCATAGGGTAAATTTCCTGGACACCAGCAACAGCCAAAAGACACCAGATTTTCTAAGTTAAAATCACCCTGACGCCTATCCGAAACTCACCCGAGCCCTCGGGGCTCCAAACCAAACATGTACGCAACCTCAAAAACATTCTACGGACTTACTCGTGCGATCAAATCGCCAAAATAACATATTAAACAATGAATTTAGCATCAAAATCAAAGAAATTCTCAAGAACTTTCAAAGTTTCATTTTTCACAACTACGGGTCCGAATCACGTCAAATGACCTCCGTTTCTTACCAAATGTTATAGTCACAACTCAAATATCATATTAAACCTGTACGGGGATCCGAAACTAAAATACAGGGCGGATACCATTAATTTCAAATATAGCCAAATTTCCAAAAACTCTTACATTTTCAGTAAAATAATTTCTTTCAAAAATTCATTTCTCAGGATTGGGACCTCGGAATTCAATTTCGGGTATACGCCCAAGTCCTATATTTTCCTACGGACCCTCCGGACTTTCAAATCATGGGTCTGGGTCTGGGTCCGTTAACCCAAAATGTTGACCGCAGTCAACTTAAATTCAATTTTAAAGGCAAAATTAATATTTTTCTCAGTTTTTCATATAAAAAGCTTTCTGGATATACGCCCGGATTGCGCACGCAAAATGAGGTGAGACAAAATGAGATTTTCAAGGCCTCGAAATACAGTTTTGACTTATAAAACAAGGGATGACCTTTTAGGGCGTCATAGATGTCGTGCCATGTTATGAGAGTTAATGCACGAAGGGTGATGTCGTGTCGTTTCTTTAATTTCATGGTGAGGATGAGCGTAAAAGCACGAAGGATGATGTCGTGCTCTTTTCCTTTACTGGGTTCATTAATTCTTATTGGCTCATATTATATTTACTATTCAAGTTATCCTTCTGTTGTAGTTCTTTATCCCGTATCTCCCCCTCCCGGTATTACCTGTTTAGTTCTTTACTATTATTTGTATATACAATGTTAAACTGTACATGTTTGATTGTAGGTGTCTTGTCTTAGCCTCGTCACTACTTCGTCAAGGTCAGGCTCGACACTTACCAGTACATGGGGTCGGTTGTAGTGATATTGTACTCTGCACTTTCTGTGCAGATATTGGTACTGGCTCGGGTTGATTGAGAGTTTAGTTGTTGGACCCACTATCCGGAGACTCAAAGTAGATCTGGCGGCATTCACAGACCTTGAAGTCCCCGTCTATCTTTTCTATTTTACTGTTTCTTTCATTCATCATTTGTACTTCTTTCAGACTTATACTTGTAGTAAATTCTAGAATGATGAAGTTGTTATAATATTCTACACTCTTTATAGCTTATTTACTGTTAATTACTACAATGTGTAAGAATTGACTTCATAATACTGCAACGCCGATTTGCCTAGCAAGTTGGATGTTAGGCGTCATCACGATCTCGATGAAGAAAATTTTGGGTCGTGACTTGGACTAATTTAAAATAGCCCATTTGATGTCTTTATCAGGGCTTTTTGTTAAAGTTTCTAATCTCAGTAAAAGTAAAATATGACTAGCACTTGCAAAAAAGAAACAAGCATAAGCTACAAATTGCTATTTGTTTACAAAACAATACCAAATACACCATTACCATTAGTCAAAACCAAAAGGAAAAGGAGAAAAAAGGACTCATACTATTTGGCTTTTCGCCATGTTGGGCAAGGCAAAATGCCTTAAAATAAAATCATTTAACCACTTTTCTAACTCTTCTTATAGGGTTTTGATAGTCAAATTAGCTTTTTGTACTTTTAACTTGTAGTTGGATTTCTTTATATTTGGTGCTTGAAGTAGACAGATCTAGTTCAAAGCATTTAAACTGGCTGAAAATTTAGAACTTGCCAAGTACTCCGTCCGCTAACTTTTATTTGGCACGCTTTGAATTTTTACGTCCTTTAAGAAATAATAAACGAAGTGCATAATTTACCTTGATACTCATATTAATTGATGCTTATTTTATTGGATTTGAGAAAATAATTTAAACTGAGTAATAAATATTGTGGCATAACAGGAAAATTATTTTTGTCTTTTCTTGATATGTGTAAAGTGACAAATAAAAATAAAAATTTACTTTTAATATGCATACCAAGTAAAAGTAAACAGAGGGAGCAGATGCTAAAGCTTCTCTGGACTTGGTCTTTTCCAAATGATATTAGCTTTTAAGGCGTGCCTTAAATAAGTGTGCCTATATAACAACTTAAATATTAATTATGTAAGATCTCTGGTTTTGAGTCTAGCCATCGCATTCACAAAAATACCTCCGTTAGAGTATCAAATGCGCGGGTTGGATTGATTTTTGAGGGTTAGAAAGCATTGAATGAGACGGACTAGGTTAAGATGAGTTAAAATTTAGGTCATAGTCAACGCATCAAACTCTTTCCAAGCTTTAATTAATGTGTGTTATTTTCTTAAGAATTGTTTAATTACCAAATAAAACTATTTTTTTGTTATGATCATAAATAACATATCAAATAAAAAAAACTATATTAAAAATATTTTAACAAAGTTGCTCATGAATCAATTTAGGTTAAAAATTACCTAACTTTAAATGGGTTGAGATGGAATGTGTTAAACAATATGCGGGTCAATAAGCAACCAACTTTGAGCGTGTTGGACGGATGAATGAGTTTGGGGTTTAAATTGCCACCCCTAATCTCCTGTTTGGATCAAGAACAAGAATTAGGCACAAATGTGAGAGCGTCGTTATATATATATAAAAAAATAGATAAAGTTTAATTTTATCATTTTTAAAATTTAGAGGACACCCATTGTAATACAGTAAACAAGATAAGCAAGAAATGTATTATGGTGCCTAGGTGCAGGGATCTTAATGTGACAATTATTCATGTTATTTATGTGGATCATAGGAAATATTTAAAATATTATTTACTATATCTTGGAAGCTTGCATTATTGGTCATGTCCAGCCAAAATATAATTAAATTGCAACTAAGGTATAACTACTTACAATTATGAGAACATTTTGAAACATCAGAATTTGACCTCATGTTTATCAGCTTCTAATATTATTGGCCTTCTTAGTTGCCACTTGTTATTTTAATATTTCTACATATAATATGATTATTACACATGATATCAGGACAGGTCGAAGAATCATATGAAATAGGCCATAGTCTTTGTGTACACACCAGAGAGTAATGTCAGTTTCACATTATCATTGGATAATGATGAAGTTAATGAATTCTTTAAATTTGTGTTTGTAGAAAAATTAAGAATAAATATTTATCCATTTTTATTTAAAAAAGATGTTTATTCTTCACTTTTGATACTTTATATTTGTAACAATTCGAATGGAGCGTTGGTGTAACGGGTAAAATTGTTGTCATGTGAGCAGGAGCCTCTTGTAGAAATGCAAGATAACTGGTAAAGTTGTTGTCATGTGGCCAAGATGTCACAGTTGCGAGCCGTGGAAACAATATCTTCCAGAAATATACAGTAACTGGTAAAGTTGTTGCCATGTGACCTAGACGTCACAGGTTCGAGCCGCGGCCATAACCTTTTACAAAAATACAGGGTAAGACTGCGTACAATAGACTCTTGTGGTTTGACTCTTCCTCGGATCCCACGCATAATGAGAGCTTAGTGCATAAGGCTACCCTTTTTATTTATTTAATTTATATTTGTAGCAATTCATATGAAAATGGGTGGAAATGTCACTGCAAAGGGAACAAATATAAAAAGATTAAAGAACTTAATAAAAATTAATTAATCAAATTGTAATTGATTTTGGGAATTAGGATGCCCGTTGCTGTATCTTTCATGGAAACTAGACTTCACCTACTAGAAGGTTACGAAATTAAATAAATTGATGCAAATAATTAGGAGTATGAGTTAAAATAACATTTGATTAAATATGTGTCATAATCAAAGCCAGCCAGGTGGTGTAAATAATAAATAATAGAGGGGGAATACGATTTCAAGTGAAAAAAGTTAAGTGCTCAAGTTCAAAGGGAACCAATTATATAGAAACCCACCAATTATTAGCATATGACTTCATTGTGTGTCTATCGTATTGATCTTTCCTTTGATTATTTAATTTATATCAACTAACTGTACAAAATATAATAATTCAGCATATTTATAATAATCATTAAATACTTATAATTAATTTATTACTGATTAAACAATATTAATAGTATAAGAAATATATATAAAATGTAACAGTGAAGGAGATATTTAACAAAGACTAGAACAAGGGTCTATTTTAAATATTTTAAGGGGACTTTTGTAGTTTTTACATTTTCTTATAGAGTCAGAAGACTGTAGGTTCGAATTGTTGTGCTTCTATTGAACAAATCAAGAATTTTTATTGTCATTTTATGGTTAGTCATTTTCAATTAGGTAATGGCGGCACAGACTTTAGATTTGTTCTTTGTTTATATATTTATATACCACCCAAATGTATAATTTAAAGGATAAATTTCACAAATAGTCATATAATCATAATTTTTTTCCCATTAAAGTCATATAATTTTATTTTCGCACACAAAAATTATAAATTTTTTCCAACTCACACAAAATCATAGTGACCGAAAAACACAATTTTGCTGTAGTATTTTCTTATTCCACGTTTTCTATTTTTTATTTTTATTTTTAGTTTAATTAATAATAACTTAATTAAAATAGGAGAAATACATATTTTTAGCGACTTCCAAATATATTCTTTTTTCTTCTTAGTGAATGCGATTAGTTTCGATAGCAGTTAATTTTGTATTTTTCCTTAAAATAGGAATGATCCAGCCCAACCGACCCAATACCTATATACATAAATTAAAATAACAATAAAATTGAATTCTTGTCCCACAAAAAATTTAGTTCGGAATACATGAGATTCTGACAAAACAAAATATAATTATAGAGTAGTTGTAACAAAAGTGCTATCAATTTGAATGTAAATCATGAAAAGATAGACGTATCGTGTTTTGAAGGGTTCACTTTTAGTGTTATTTTAATTTTTGTATATAGGTGTTGGGTCAGGTGGGACGGACCAGGTTAGGTATTTCCTATTTTAATTGACTTATTACTTCTTAGACTGAATATAAAAAAATAAAAAATCGTGAGATAAGAAAATACTAGTAAAAAGATACATTTCCCGGTCAGTATTTTTTTTTTTTAACTTTAAGAAAAAATAAAGTTACACCATAGGTGGCGTATTCCTTTCATTCATCCAAAAAATCAGTTTCAACAGAGAGATAGATCAGTTATCCCAGTTTACCTCCTTATGTGAACCTTCTCTATAAAAAAAGGTTACAAAAACTTACAAAACCTGCTACTAATTAACAACAGGTAACTTAATAAAAAAAGTATATCCTATCATAAAAAACAGTTTTTTCTACATTTTTCCGTCACTATGATTTTTGTGTGAGTTAGTAAAATTTTATGATTTTTGCCTGAGAAAACAAAGTTATATGACTTTAGTGGGAAAAAAAAGATAATTATATGACCATTTGTGAAATTTACGTATTATTTAAGCCAAGATTACTAATTTTAATTACTAAAGCATTTGTTTTGTTGAGAAATAATGTCATGTAAAAATTATCATAATAATAAAACGAGAATACAACTAGGCCAATATATATGACCTCTTAGAGGTGCTTTGTCAGTTTGCATATTTGGTGAGTTATACATTGTAGTGGAAGGACCATCTCCAATCTCCATCCCCAAGGCCATATACAAACCAACAAGGAATCGTATGAGTAAATTGCCAAACCAAATATTACTCAAAACAACACCTTCTTTTAACATCTTAGCTGGAAAGTTTTGGTATACTTTGTAATATAAAATGAAGGATCACCTAAAAGATGTGGAGGGACGGTTCATATTCCTTCGTCCTTAATTAGAAGTTTTAGTTTCGAGTCATAGGAATGAAGAAATTATTGGTTGGTAGCATTTTATCCCCATAGTGAATCTATCGGAAGCAGAAGCGGAGCTAGATGGACGGAAGGGGGTTCAGAACCCCTTGGCCGAAAATTACATTATTTATTATATTGGATGTTGAATCCTCTTAACTTCTTCACGTGTTTACTTTTTTATCTTTTGAATCTCCTTAATGAAAATCCTATTTCTACCAATTCGGACGTAAATCTGAATTAATCGAGTCAGTGAATTTGTGTATATCGACACATCTGGCTTCTAGATAATCAAAGATTTACATAATAAAAGAACCAATAAACTAAGTATGACTCTAGGCTTTAATTTTGGTGGACAGCTAGCTCTCACAAGTTGGAAGACAGTTCAAATTTCACGCACAAAGTATTGCGAATTCCACTTTTTTTTTTCTATAAAAACCTAATTCCTCTCTTTGAAACAATGAGCTCATAATTTTACCTTCCTCATTAAACATCTCCATATTCAAACAAAAAAGATAGGTAAAATGAAAAGGTTGAGCTGTACACTTTGTACTTCTTGGAAATACGTTATGAGATTTGATGGATCACGTTGTAAGGTTCAAAGAACTGAAATTTGGCCTTTTTCATTTGAACCATGTGATTGTTGTGAGTGTGTCCATCTTACAAACTTTTTGGATTTTTTTTAGGTACATAAAGAGATAAATGGACAAGACTATCTACCACATCATTGTCAAGAAAGATCGACCCGTATTGCATTTAAGGATGTGACCTAACATATGATGAAGTGAATGTAAATTACGATATTAGGGTTTTAAATTTATAAACATTTAAATTGTTTGATAATTTCATGGAAGGTCGCAAGCAATGGAGAAATCATGAATTTCGTTAACAGTGTTCAAGAAGTACTATTTGATCTATACATACAGGATATATAACTTTTCAACCGAGGAGTGTTTAACTAATTACCACCTATTATAGGAATTAGGAAGTACCCGGTGGAATAGTTGAGATTTGAAAATAAAGTCTAACACCCCAATACCGTTTTATAAGAAAAAAAATTAATATGAAAGAAATTTCGCCTTATACGCCACACAATGTAGAGACTAGAAATGAAATTAGCTTCCAAGTTTTGAATTTGAAAGAGTATATTTAAGTGGCTTTAGGATACAAAAACAATTTTGTGTTTGGTTTGTCTTTTATTTGTATCGGTTTTATTTTGTTTTCTGAGAGAGAATGTATGTTGTTTATATAGTTTCTGAAGAATTAGTGCATTGGTAGAATTAAATATTTTTTTATTGTGTTTGTTTGTCGGGAGACTATAAAAGAGATCGTTACATAATTGGTCATTTAACTATTTAAAATTACCTTGTAAGGTTATATTGGTTGTAACAAAAAAGTCATTTAGTTATTTTTATAACACTCAAAAGATCATGCAATTAGATTTTTCAAACTTCCGGTGGCAAGTACTTATTTTTAGCAAAAAATTATATTTATAATATACATAATATATGCTTGAAAATTTTGTTGCATTATTTTGTTCCAACATTAGATATGTCCGAAAATTATTTTTCCTTTTTTACGTTATAAATAAGATTTATTTATTTTATATTTAAGTCCATAATATAATATAGTGTAAATAGAGAAAAAAATTATAATATTAAAATAAAAAAATTACTTAGGGATTTACCTACAAAAGTTGTCACTTGGGAATTTTCAGCAGTTTTTTCATGGGGATTTTCTTACAATTTATTCACATGAAAGTCCTAAAAAATTCCTTTAATTTGACTAAAAGATCCTACGGATTTATTTGTGACTTTTCATATGGAGAGTTTCATGCTGATGTTTTTCATGGAAATTCCGAGAAAATTCCAGTTTTGACTACAAAATTCCGTCAAAAATTTCTTGTGGATATTTAATATTTCCTGCGTAGGCAATTTACTTGCGCCATTATAATTCTTAGGTAAATTACTCAGCGTTTCGGAAAATGGCCGTTGAATTTTTTTATGTAATTAAAGTGCCAATTTAATGCTTCTAGAACCTTTGAGTCACTTCTATATTGTAGATACTATTGGTGATCCATCTATGCGATTATAGAGTTGATGACAAACTATACCTATCGAATTGTTAAAATATGATTTTGAAGAACCTAGTAGAATGCATAAGTGACCAACTTATAATGATTTTCATTTCAAATAGGTGTTTTTATATGGTGAACAAATTTTTGAATTGGTGCTTTTACATGATGGACAAATCAGTCGAGGCGGAGTCAAAATTTGAAGTTTACGGGTTATGAATATCACCGAACCCATAATTTATGGTTCACAATTGAATGTTTATACGTATTTAATGAATTTTCTTATTCAAATAAAGGATCTAAATAAAAGTTACTGGGTTCGTCCGACCTCGTAACTAAAGTGGTAGCTCCGCCCCCAGACAAATGTTTTGACATTTAACCTAGGATTTTTATCAAGGGTGATGTTTTGAAGTATTAATATGTTGTAAGTCGAGTACAGCTGAAAACAAGTATCTTTTTTGTTTTTTTAGTTGAATCTTGCTCTTAAAAGTAACCAATCATTCCTTCATTTTCTGATTGAATTAGAAGTTGAAATAAATTGACAATCTTTAAGGACAAAATTGAGACATGAATTCAATATTCTAAGTCAATAGGTACGGCTTACCGCTCCGTCATTATATCTTTAGTGATAATTGGGTAATTCAGTACAAATATGCATTTTAAAACTCGAGCAGAACCTATTTAATTTTAATATCGAAGACATACCTAAGGAAAGTAATCGATTTGAAGGAGATTTTATAATTATAAACTTTTATTATTTTGTTACGAACCTAATAAGATAAGTTCATAATATAAACGGAAAAGGACATGAATTATCCCTATCATTTGCTAAATGGTTTATAATTACCCTTCGTTCATCTATCCGTCCAACAAAACACACGACGTTAATTGTATTAATTAAATTACCCTTGCCACTAACGTTAGAACTGGTGGGCCAACAATTTGATGACGTATTATCTTTTTACAGGGCCACGTGGCAATCTCTGACTGGAACAAAATTGGATATTATTTCGACCCATTTACCTTATCCGACCGAAGGTTTTGTTACACGGGTCATAAAATTTCATTAACCCACTTATCTGATCCTATAAAAATTGAATTCAGATATCTCACCACTCATGAGAAAGTTTTGTTTCTCAATTAAGTAATCTTAACTTAATTTTTTGTAGATGCCAACGATTTATGTAAACTTTTTTATTTCCAGTTTTATGGTGTAAAATAAGAATTTTCCCCCTCACTTTTCCTTTAGTTATCTGTAACTTTAGGGGGTTGTTCATGGAGAAACGGCTATGGTGGTGAAGTAGGCAAGGTGGTAGAGGAGGTGATGAGAGCAGCGACTATGGTGGTGGGACCAGTAGCTACGGTGATGGGACCAGTAGCTATGCTAATAGAGTGGCGTAGACAGCCGCAACAATGGTGAAAATAGTGGTTGCGGTCAGTATGATGGTTGAGGTGAACTCCCAATGACAGTAGTTGCGCGAGAGAGAAGATGAACGGGAAAGAGAGAGTTTGGGTGAAATCAAGAAGAAAATCAGGAAAATTGGGAAGCCATTGGAAACAACAGGAGAGTTCTTTAGGATGAGGGTAGACTGGAGGAAGCATCCCATGTTGACTAATCAATTTCGCAACGGTAACGGTTTCCTGGCCTTGGCATTGTTGTTGTTGCTTTCTCCATCTACTGCATCGACAAATTTGCTTACAACAAGATGGTTGCCCCTTCTCACTCCAGCTCTTCCGCCACTGCTTCTCACTCTAACAAAAGTTTGGGTCGGGCCAGCTAAGTGAAACGAATTAAGATTCATTTTTTATTTTTGTTCAAGATTGCCACGTGGCCCAGTAAAATAATGACACGTCATTAAATTGTTGGCCCACCAGTTCTGTCGTTAGTCGCGAGGGAAATTTTATTAATAGAATTAATGTCGTATATTTTTTTGGACGGGTAGATGAACGAAGGGTATTTATAAACTATTTAGCAAATAATAGGCGTAGTTTTGGTCCTTTTCGAGCTTAAGAACTTTAATGGGCCAAATATGCCATCAAAGTGTGCGAGTGAGGTCAAATATGCCCTCCATATATGGCTATTTCAAATAAAAATAGTTGTTTACCCCTTAAAATGGACAACAATTAAATTTGTATGCGATTTAAAGAATATGTAATTTAATTTAGCACAAATGATCAAATAACATAAATAGTTGAATTGAAATAATCAATGTGACGTAGTAATTAAGCCTTGTGTTTAGGTTAAATGTCGACGGTTGGCCTTGATTGAGCCCTCGAGATAAAGCTTGGATTCGAGTAATAAGGGGGTGAACAACTAAAGAACACTTACAACAATTGTTGAGAGCCAAAATAAATTTTATTACCTTGTTATGCATAAAAAACAGTGCCAAAAAATGAAGGGGTCCTCCTCTTTATATAGCAGAGGAATTTTAACTTAGTTAGGTAAAAATCTTTTCTTTCCTTCTCTCCCACGAAATTATGATCCGCAGCCAATACCGAGCGTGGTACGCGTCGCAGTACCCGGCTAATTGCGGATATTTTGGCTCCCCATTTGTCTCTTTTAACTCTATTTCCTTTACCCTCATTTCTTCATCTCACTCGAGCTTGATTCTCTCCTGGTTCGGCCATGCTCGAGAGCCTTCGTATCGTCATCTGTTCTTGGTTCCGATCTCTGGGCATCTTCGATCTCACTCGAACCAGTAACAAGTAACGCCGTTCCTTGCTTCTCAATGCTAAATCGGGAGTAACTTTATCCTCGATTTTACCCATATACAGATAGCCCCCTCACTTCTTGGAGAGTAGATTATAGGAGCGTCGAGAAGTGACTAATCGACCCCGGTTCCTCCTCTCGTAAATCATGCGCAAGCCTACGAAGCAAAACATCCCATCAGTTAGGTTGTTCTGACTATGGACACGGGCCAGTCGTTGGTTGAGCACCCTCGGTAGTTACCGAATTCGAAATGTCTCGCAATTATTACTCTTTCCTTATAAAGTTCCGGCTTCCCACTTTCACCTTTTTTACTTTGTGACCTCAAATTTCCTTAAGTTACCTTTTGAGTTTTTTTATATCTTCATCTGTTTATCGATTATTCAAACCTTCATAACGTGTTCTTCATATCTTTATATCTTCACAGTTCATCTTTAATCCTTTGTACATTCTATTCAAATCTTCATACCAACCCTTCAAATTTTCATATTCTCATATAGAGATGGTGAAGACTTCAAAATCGGTACCTCAAAATACCGCACCGTCGACCTCTTCCTCGGCCACCGGCAGGCAGTGCCTCCGGTAGTAGCCTTAGGACCTCATCTTACAAATTTTATCCCCGACGGCTACACCATAGATACCGAATTCAAAGTCGAGAAAGCCTCCTCATAAGGAGATCAGGGTGAGGAGGCGTGGAGGTATGTTTGCTCCATCACCAAGGAGACACTCAAGGCTGTCCGAGAGGACTGCAAATGGGAAGGTAAGGACATAGTTGTTCCCAGACCTGACGAGATATCACGACATACATGGAAGGATAGTTAAGTATTTACATGTATCCTTTCACGTTTGGTCCTGTTGATACAATGGTCCTCGAGTTTTGCAATAGATAAGAAATTTGCCTCGGGAAAGTTCACCCATTCTTTTAGAGGATCGTGACTCTTCTCCTCCATTTTGAGAACAATATGAAGGAGCCACGTTTCACGGTCAATCACTTGCTCCGAGTGTACAACCCCTGAATCTTTCAAGGGGGTTAATCAAACTTGCCCTTCGGGAAAAGAAGGCTCCCTTATCTTGCATAGATGAGGATAAGGATCGAGGTTGGAAGGGGAGGTTTGTTCAGATAAAGATCGAGGAACTTATTTCTCCTTAATTTATTTCATTCCCTGAGAAGTGGAACTCGAACCGTAAGTTTACTTCCTCTTAAGTCGTCAAAGTTTTTTTCGGTATCTACTCTTCCCACTCGCGACATCTCTCATCCAATGTGTAGTTGTCCCTCGAGTCCCTAGTGTGGTCCCGCATTGGAAGGAGTGTATCGAGGGTATATGCAAGCAACTTACCTACTCCATGCGTGAGTGGTGTAAGCTCTCCAAAGGCAAATGAGATGCTTTTTTCCCATGGTGAGTGCTTTATTCTTGTTGATCTTTTCCCTACCATTATTTATTTCTCCATTGACATAACCCCCTTCTTTCACAAGCTTTCCAAAGACCACCAAGCTTTGGGAAATCATCGATATAGTGGTCTAGACCGCATCTTCCAACCCATCCGCCTCTCTACAGCGCGTTGTCGAAGTTTGTGCAGAGAAGGAGGGGAAAACGAAGAATAAATAGGTATTCCCCGACTCCTCGGACGCTTCTGCTGAGGTCAATAAAAGAAAAAGAATCATGCTCAGGATCAGGAAGAGCACCAACAAGACTTTGGATAACCGGGTCCCCGTTTTTGAAGCTCTTCGTCAGCCGAGGATTTTCCCAAGGATTACGAAGACATCGAATTTATCGCCCGTGAGCCAAATGACTCAGAAAATTCTGACCAAGAGTTGGTGGCCTCTGGGGAGGATGTTTGTAAGGCCTAATCCTCATTAACTCGAGGACCCGAAGAAGAACATGCGGCTGTTGCTTTGTAAGAAGCCTCTCCGGTCTCGAGAAGGATCACTTCTGAAGGTGACAACATTATCCACATCTACGAGTCACCACCTCGGACAGAGGCCACATTATATGAGGCTTGAACCGCTAAGGAGAAATCGACTGAAACGTCTCGGGCTGTAGACGATCAACTCATTTTTCGAGGGTGTGGGCGTTGGTATATTGGAAGACTATTTTGGCTTTGGGCACCTAGAGACCCTGAAAAGGGTTGTGCAGACGAAATCAGGTCGGTCGAGTTCGAGCTCAAAGCTCGAGAAGCATTTTCCTGCCCCAAGCATGGACCCTGAGCAAAAGAAGACGGTCATATTCTCCCAGTTGACACTAGCATGTTGTCCAAGACAGTTGGAGTAGCAAGTTATCTTCGTTCCTTGGTAACTGAGTGTGATGACCCAAGAGGTCATCTTATGAATTTAGACTCCATTCTAGGCTTATTAGCCATAAAAAGACTAATTTTAAATACCTTAATTTGCGTGCGCAGTCCGGGCGTGAAACCGGAAAGCTTTTATGTTGAAACATGAGAAATAGTAATTCTAGAGTATAATTTGATTATAGTTGACTTTGGTCAACGTTTTGAGTAAACGGACCCAGATCTGTGTTCTGACGATCCAGGGAGGTCCGCGGTAAAATATGGGACTCGAGCGTATGCCCGGAAATGAATTCCGAGGTCCCAAGCCTTAAAAACAATTTTTGAAGAAAATTATTCTACTAGTTAATTCAAGAAATAAAGAAATGAAATAATATGTGAAATCTATGATACCGGGCCCGTATTTTGGTTCCGAAGCCCGGAACAAGTTCGTCATGTTATATAAGTCCTATCTGTGAAGTTTCATGAGAATCAGAGTTGATTTGATGTAATTCAGACATCCGGTTGAAAGGTTAGAAATTTGAGTGTTTTTGAGGAAATCTTGAGTTTGAGGCTAAATCTGTAGATTTTGATGTTATTTTGATGATTTGATCGCACGAACAAGTCTGTATGATGTTTTTAGACTTTTGTGCATGTTTGGTTTGGAGCCACGAAGGCTCGGGTGAGTTTCGGGTAGGCTACGAAGTGTCTAGACTTAGAAAAATACCCCAACAGCTGAACATCTGGTGTGCAGGTCTCAGATCTCGCAAATGCGCCAGCCTCTGACCTCGCAAATGCGAGTCCTGGGTTGCAAATGCGAAGGACCCTGTTCGCAAATGTGAGGTCCTGTTCGCATTTGTGATATCTCTCCGTAAAGCCCAGGGTTCGCAAATGCGAACTCCAGTTCGCAAATGCGAGACCCGCAACCTGTTATATCAGCTTTTTGACGGGATTTTCACTTCTTTTTCAATTTTCTAAAACCCTAAACCTCCATAGGCTATTTTCCAAAGACCCAAACTTTTCCAAACCATTTAAGTGATCTCTAACTAATTTCTTTCAATTCCTAACAACTTTTAACAAGATTGCAACAAAAAATCTAGAGTTTTCATGGTAAAAATTTGATTTTTGGGTAGAACTTAGGAATTTTAAATTTTGAGGAATTGGACATCGAATTGAGGTAGGATTCCAATACCAATTGTATATCCGGGCTCGGGGGATATTGGATAAACGGGTTTGGATCCAAACCTCGAGTTTAGACCAAGCGGGTCCGGTGTCGATTTTCAAATTGAAAAGGAAAACTTAAGAAGACCATTGTTTTCCAATAAAGATGATTCCTTTAGGACATGATTGATAATATTGAACAAATTGTGATTAGATTCAAGCGGGTTAGAAGCAAATTCTAAAGGAAAGGCAGTGCTAGAGCAGTGAAGTGCTTGTTAGATCGAGGTAAGTGCTCGGTTTAACTTTGACTTGAGGGAATATGAATCCCCACTTGTTTGCTATGTGAATTGCATGTGTGTGGTGTACAGGTGAGGTTACGAGTATCTATGCACCACCAAATTGACCGTTAAACATGATCCCTTTCCCGTTTCCAATTTAATTGATTCCTGTCTTAATTGTTCTATGTTCATTATTGTTTCTATGATTACTTGTCCTTGTTACTTTGTTGTTAAATATTGTTGTGGTTATTTTGGAAGAGAATTGGTTGTTTGTTTGGTTCCCTTGTGGTACAAAAAGGTTNAAAGCTATAATTGAGCAGTGAGTGGCCTGCAAAATTGAGGTAAGTGCTTGGTTTAACCTTGACTTGAGGGAATAGGAATCCCCAACTTATTTGCTATGTGAATTTGCATGTGTGTGATGTATAGGTGAGGTGATGAGTATCTATGCACCACCAAATCGATTGTTAAGCATGATCCCTTCCTCGTTTCCAATTTAATTGATTCATGTCTTAATTGTTCTATGTTCATTATTGTTTCTATGACTACTTGGTTTTGTCACTTGTTGTTAAATCTTGTTGTAGTTATTTTGGAAGAGTATTGGTTGTTTATTTGGTTCCCTTTTGGTACATAAAGGTTGAGCAGTTTAGCATTGTTTTACGAGATATATATATATGTTCCTGTTGGTTTCATGGTTGAGAGGATATTGATGAAGTTTATGAGAAAATACAGTTTCTTATTTATAATTGTTGAGACAAAAATATTGCGAAAGGCTTGGCCTGAATCGTGAAATTTATAAATAAATTGATATGATATGTCTGGTGGGAGCGGGTTGCACGCTGCAACAAGGAGTGATAAGGGTGGACAGGTGGAATCGGGTTGCACGCCGCAACAGGAGTAATAAGGGTGATATATTTAGGAAGGAGCAATAAGGGTGAACAAGTGGGAGCGGGTTGCACGCTGCAACAAGGAGAAATAAGGGAGGACACTTATATTTTTACTGAATTTCAAAGAAAACAAAGATTCGAAAAGCTTAATGTTTTATTTTACCATTCTTCATATTTTTGGCACTACTTTTTTTTAAAGTTAAAGTTTGAAAATTTGGAAATTATTGAGAATTGGTTATTGCTAAGACCTGGAAAAGGCGACCGAGTTATTTCTATTGTTGTTGCAGTATTTATTTATTTGTTTTAGATTTCCCTCTTGCTTCATATATTATTGTCACGGGTTATATTGTTAGTTCCCCTCCATAGCCTCGTCACTACTTCATCGAGGTTAGGCTCGACACTTACTCAGTACATAGGGTCGGTTGTACTGATACTACACTCTGCACTCTTTTGTGCAGATCAAGGTACTAGCCAGCAGTAGAGATTTTTAGAGCATCCATCCATTTATTCAGAGACACGAGGTATATATGCCGGCGTTCACAGATCCCGACAGTCTTCTCCTATTCTATAAACACTGTTTTATTATATTCGGAACAGTTACACTAATTCTTTCAGCCCAATACTTGTAGTATTCTTTAGTAGTTCGTGGATTGTGACACCAGACTCTGGGGTAGTCTTAGAGTTATTTATATAATTAGTTCGTGGTTCATTTTATTTAATTGTTTATTATTTTATCTTTGGAATTATTCATCGAAAACCAATAGATTCAGTTTACTTTAGATTATTTTATTAGGTCTAAATGGATAATAAATGCAAAGTAGTTAATCGAATTCTAACATTGGCTTGCCTAGCAAGTGTGGTGTTAGGCGCCATCACGATCCCTAAGGTTGGGAATTTGGTCCGTGACACTGAGGAAGACCAAATAAAGATGAACGAGGTAGGAGGGCCAAGCCTCTTCAATGAGGCTCAGTAGGAGCTGAATCAGGTATGTCCTTATTCACTTTATTTTAACGAGTACCTATTGCCCTAAGTGTTTTTACGATTTTCTTTCTCCATATATCAAGCCTTGGTGTTTCATCACGAGAGCTTCCACTGATCCAGGATGGAGGTAAGCTATCTCGAATTCGAGCTCAAGGAACAAGTCCAGCAAATAGAGATGTACGAAGCTCTCTATGAGCAAAAGGATGAAGTCCTTTGGGACATGGCCGACCTCTCTACCCTTCAGGTCGAAATGGAGAAAACCTAGAAGGAGGCCTTGAAAGAAAAACAGGATTATGCCCTTCTGGTTGAGAAGGTAAGAGGCTAGTGATTGATAATGAGAGGCTAAACATCAATGCTAACGCTGCAACCTCCTAGGTCCAAGAAAGGTTAACTTTGATCGACCAACTCAGGACCAAGATGAACGGGACCACGGCTTCAGCCGATGAGCCAAGAGGAAAAATAGATCGCCTAGCATCGGAGCGGGATTCCACCAAAGAGGACTTGGTGTTGACTAAAATGTAGCTCCGAGTGATGAAAGAGAAGGCAAAGAAATGGTCTCGGCTAAACAAGGAGCTCCAGGCACAACTTGCCTTGTTGCAGAGCGCAATGCTCTTAGCCAAGACTATATTGCGCTGAAGACCAAATTGGATGTGACTTCGAACGAGATCTTGGATGCCCATGATATTCTGGCGTAGTATAAGGCTGACATACAGATGGCCGAAGCCCAGACTGTAACGAAAAGACCGAGTATATGAAGTGGCTATCTCGGAGGGAATCTCGAGGAGATCCAAGCTTGGGGGTGGGGAGTGGGTTACATAGCGGCCAAGGTTGAAAAGGACAAGAGGTTCGAAGCCGAGGCCAAAGTGAAGTACCAGCCCGAGGAATCAGATAGCGAGCTAGGCTCTGATGAAGAATAGGCAGGGAATGCCTTAGTTTATATTTTTTGTGTTTCTCTGTACTCGTACATTTTGTACTTTTGGGCCACTTTCTCGTGCCTTTGTAAATATATTTTGGTAAATATATGAAATTACCTTTGGTCCACTCATCGTGTCATTTAACTTGCATTTGCTTTTTGTTTAGAACTTGGAATATATAACTTGTGTCTCGGATACTGTATGACTAATATATCATAGTTGCTTTAGCATAAATTTTATCATCGTTCAAATTGTCTACTTCCAAAGCCCGAATAAGACCTGGGGCAAATAGCAGCTCCGAGTTGCTTTGACTACGGAGGATCTGACAAAAATAAAATGAAGTCTCAACTTCAGGAATTCGAATGATTTATCCGACATAATTAGTCTTTGCCGATGATGGCCTTTTTCTTGGCTAAAATATAAAAATGACTAATTCGATCAAACCGGACATAGTCTTTGTAGACTTAAAATATATAAAGACCTTACTTTTTATATTTGCAAACTCAGACGTCTCCGAGCTATTTATACATTGCGGTTGAAGCTCCAAGGTTTAGGACCTTAATCTAGTTGTAGCCTTTTGTATTTAGGCCCTTCCACGTAGGCTTGATGCCCTCGGGATTTTTGTATCCCGATTTGCCTGGTCTTATTGTCATATGGAAGTCCCCAGTTCGGGGAGACCCATAGGCTTAGGTCTTGGCCAAAAAGTCCAACCTTAAGGAACTAAGTGTTCCTATACTGTTCTAAACACTTCCGAATCCCGAACCACCCATCCCCGCAAGTCATGAATCATAATAAGCTGCTATGGGAAGTTTCATTTAGGGGAACGGGGTCCGATAACGCAAAACGACCGATAGGGTCGTTACACTCTCCCCCTCTTAAACAAACGTTCTTCCTCGAACGGGTCTAGAATCATACTTGAAGTGCTGAATAAGTGCGGATATCTGCTATGCATGTCCTCCTCGGACTCCCAAGTCGCCTCATCAACTGGTTGGCCCCTCCACTGGACAAATAGGATGTCATACCCGAGGAAATCGTCAGAGAAGTAAAGGATTTTGAGAACAAGCCTAAGTCCAACCTGGACGAAACTAAGATAATTAACTTGGGAGATTTTGAAACCGTCAAGGAGACCCGCATCAGAATTCACTTGTCGCCGTCAGAGAAAGAAAAGTACACTCAGTTCTTGAAAGAGTATGAGGACATCTTTGCATGGTCATACGACAATATGACCAGATTAAGTACATCCATTGTGGCCCACAAATTGCCCACAAACCCGATGTGTCCACCAGTAAAGTAGAAACTCAGGAAATTCAAGCCTGTTATGAGCCTAAAAATCAAAGAGGAGGTTACTAAGCAAATCAAGGCCAAGGTCCTCAAGGTAGTTGAATATCCAACTTGGTTAGCCAACATTGTGCCAGTTCCGAAGAAGGATGGGAACCCCGAAGTCATCTTCCTCATTTGTCGGACATTCTTCCCATTTTTCTGGCTCGGTCTGGGTCGAGAGCTGTGATTGTTATTTGATGTCTTTCTCTTCGATTGGTACCTTATTCTTTAATGTCGTGATCGCAGGTACTGGGATCACTTCCTCGACGGCGAACATTACTTTTGCGCCAGTTGTTGAAAGGAAAAAGGTTTGATTCCACCCGAAGTGGGAAATTTCAGCTCGATGGTACTGCCCTCATGATATGAACCCACAGTCTCCCGAACAGGGGTTTGTACCTCATGTCCCCCTCGATCACATAGAACTTTTCTTGTTGAGTGGTTCAGGCCGTGTTGACCGGTAGGGTGATTTCTCCCTTTGTTGCCTCACACGCCATATTAAATCCGTTTAGCACCCGGCTTCTAGCATGATCTAGTCCAAAAGCCCGATTTTCTCCACGACTCTCCATCGGATTATGTTGGCCGATCTACCTGAATCAATTAACACGCGCTTAGGTCGAGATTTATTAATAAGTACAGATATTACCAATGCATCATTGTGAGGTTGAATAAGTATAGATCTGTGGTCCCATTGTATTATGGAATATCGGGCATTCAAAACCTTTTCGAAATAGGCTTTTGGTGCCGCGCTCGGGGGGAAAGGCTTATGAATGAAATTTTTGGAATCCGGTCCCTTCACTATTGGAGGTGCCCGAGGGATCTGATCGACCCTCGAGTTGTAAGTTTCCACTTTTTTGTCGTTTGCCTTTATCTTCTTTTCACCGGATTTCTCCCCGTTTTGTCAATGGCTCGAGCATTTTCATCACTTTGGAAACATCCCGAGATTCGTACCCATTGAGATTTGTGACAACCCATTCTTCTCTCCGGGTATCTTCTCCAACTCGCTCGGGTTCAACCACGTTGTGTGCGTGATTTTGATTCTGCAGTTGTGCTATGACAACTTGTTGGGCTTGCAACATCTCAAATATCAAATATAAGCTATATCACCTCTCCCTTCAGGCGCTTCACGAACTGATGGCCGAAGTGCCCCGTGAATGTTGTTATTGTGATCAGTTGGTAGGTTAGTGTTGACATCAACCTATGAGTTGGTATCAATCGAATCAATGATTGGAATGTCGTTAGGGTCAATAGGGGTGCATTGTTGTTCGGCACCCCGTTATTATTTTTACCGTGGTGGCCTGATTCGGCGTAAACAAATAAGTGAGCACATTGAGAATCTGACATATTAAACAGTCCTGAAATCAAACTTCAAAGAACAAGTGGAAAATAGAGTGTGATATCAAGATTCGTATTAACTCACCACTGTTACCCTTAGCCCCACGGTGGGCGCCAAACTTTCACCCCTTAAAATGGACAACAATTAAATTGGTACTCCGTTTAAAGGATTTGTGGTTTAATTTAGCACAAATGATCGGATAACAGTAAATGGTTGAATTGAAATGTGATAAAACGATCAAACCAAAGTGGCGTAGTAATTAAGCCTTGTGTTTGGCTTAAATGCAGACAGTTGGCCTCGATTGAGCCCTCGAGATAGAGCTCAGATCCGATTAAGCGAGTGAACAACTGAAGAACACTTAAAACAATTGCTGAGAGCCAAAGTAAATTTTATTGCCTTGTTATGCATAAGAAACAATGCCAAAAAATGAAGGGATCGTCCTCTTTATATAGTAGAGGAGTTTTAACCCTAATAAGGTAAACGTCTTTTCCTTCCTTCTCTCCCACAAAAATATGTTCCGCAATCAATACCGAACGTGATCCGTGCCGCAGTACCTAGCTGATGGAGGATATTTTGGCTCCCCGTTTGTCTCTTTTAACGCTTTTCCTTTACCGTCAATTCTTCATTTCACTCGGTTTGAATATCTCCGGGTTCAACCATGCTCGAGACCTGTTGTATTGTTCATCTGTTTCTGGTTCCAATTTGTGGGCATCTTCGGTCTCACTCAAACCAGTAACAAGTACCGACTCGTGTACAACAATATTTAGAGCTAGTATTGGATGGAAGGGCATGCTTGTGCCAAATTATTAACTATGGGCAAATCAGCTCAATGTCTCATAGTTCAAAAGGCATATTTGGACTTTTTCAGTTTTTAAAATTTGGGATGTGGAGGAGAACTTCATTTGATGCAAATTGAGTTAACTTTTATCTGAAGTTTATGGCTGTTGTGTACCTACCATATTTTTCGAAGAGAAGAAGAGGATCTAATTTCATCTCATCATTAATTATAGATCAGGAATTCGGACGAATATTCGTTTGGATAAATAGCACGCTTAAATAAATTAATTTGAAATATTGAATAGAGATCGAAGATGGAATATCCTGCACAATGGCTCTACGCGCACCCTAACAACCACACAAGACAAGCGTTCGATTAAATCGCTAAAGTTTTTTTTTTCCTTCTATGTGTTAGATATTCGTTTTGGGCCTAACTAAAATTTTACTTTAAGAGTAGAATGCAAAGCTACTTTGTTTTTAATGCTTGAACTCGAGACATCTAATTAAGAATATAAAAGTATTTATTACTCTACCGCCATAACCCGATATGATAGGTTCAATTATTATATCTTGATATTTTCTCCCAAAAGACTTGCTCAAATTCTCAACATGTTTCAGAAATTACTTGATAAAATAATATGACGTCCATTAGATAGTTGAATAGTCAATTTATCTTATATTTAATTAAAGATGTATGAGTCAAGTTTTTTCTCTCTCTCATTGTAAGTAATGATTACAAGTTATATGTAATTTAACACCTAGTTTATAAAACATAAACCTTACTCGATTCCAAACGAATGAAGAAATTCCGAATGAAAGATCAAAATACCGAGTTTCCTTTTTGAATTCAAATGCTGAGTCCTCTTTATTTTAAATTTTTATTTAATTTCGAAATCATAATTTTCTATTGTCAAAAGATTTATAAAATAGTTTTCAACTTCTCAAATAACAATAGTGTCAAAAGAAAAAGGGGCATATTTACAGGGAAAATGGAGAGGACAAATTCAAAAGTTTCAATAAAAATAGTCCCCATAGTACAACGGAGAGGCAAAAAGGAATATGCAACAAAAAAAAGAATAACGATTTTTTTATTTAAAAAAACATTAAACAAAAAGTCTCTTTTTAAAAATAATTAAATGGAAAAGTCGAAGAAAGCCTTAGGCAGTTTTTATAATCAGTTCGTTTTAATATTTAAATAAGAAAAGACGCAACGCTTTGCCTATATAAACCCATCCAATGCCAACTCGTATTCCTCCCCCTTCTTCCTTCTCTTCTTTCAATTACTACACAAAAGCTTTTACTATACAAAGTAAAAGCCTCTGTGTTATCTTCAGTTTTGATCATTCTCATTTTGATTCTTGGTACGTTTTTCTTTACGTGGTTTCTTCATTCGATCTCATTCTTGTTTTGTATACTGTCTCGTAAACGACAACAACAATAATATACCTAGTGAAATCTCTTCGTTTGTGTACGTTCTGGAGGGTCGAAGTTAAGTTTTTGACCCACTAAACTAGTTTTGGTTAAAATGGTTATAATTTATAATCAGGGCTGAAGTGAGGATTAATAAAAGTGATTTTTAAGAAGTAATAAAAGTTTTCTGATAAATAAGAACATTTTTAGTCAAATTAATTACTCCCTCCGGTCCAAAATAAGTGATTTTTTGGCATTTTTTTGTGGTCCAAAATAAGTAATTTTTTCAGATTTCGAGAATGAATGAATTATTTTTTTCTTACATTGCCCTAGGAGTAATAGTGTTGGAGTATGTGTTAGGAGTGTTTATGTGAGATAATAAAGGTTAATATGATCAATTTCATTGCCAATTAATGTTAAAAGGTTGATTTCTTAATCTGCGTGAAAACAACCAAAAAAATCACTTATTTTGGACCGGAGGGAGTACGTAGTGATTAACTAAATCATAAAAACACTAGAAATTTATTTACCTTGTCATTATTATTGTAAAAAATTATGTGTTTTATGAAACAGTTGTATTGTCTTGAAGTTTGGTGTCTGCTTTCTGTTTTGATTGTCATGTTCCTTTATTGTGAATTTTGAAGGAATTAACTTTTGTTTCTGCATTTGAAGATGTTTGAATTTTTTAAAAAAATTTTTTGTTGAAATTCTGAGGTCAAGGGTTCACTTTCCTTTGGCTTGCTTTTGTTTTTATCAGAACATAAAATTTGAAGTGGGGACATATAGGATGGTAGCCTCATTTTGTTATGCTTGTAATAATAATTATATATGCTGACTGAAGGTATTTTAATTGGAACTCAATAATTGTTGAAGCCATAAATCATAATGAAGAAATGTAGATTGAGACTTAGATTGAATTTTCAAATTTGTTTGGCTGGATTTAGATTATCTTTGTCCACTGTTCTTACCTATTTCTCTTCTTTACTCAAGTTTTCTTAGGCCAAAATGGAATATGGACATGTTCAGAGACCAAAGTACGACTGTCTTCTTTTTGGTATGTCGTCAAATCTCTTTTTTTATTTTTTATTATTTAATTTTTGAGCAAGTTTGATGATAAAATATTGGAATTTACAGATTTAGATGATACTCTATATCCCCTAAGTACTGGTCTGGCGTCGAGTGTTCGCAAGAATATTGAGGGTATACTTGATCTGTTCTTTAAATTTTTTTTACTAAATATATATTTCAATTTTTTAATTAAATAATGTCTAATTTAGAATTCAATGTGCTTTTGCAGATTATATGGTTGAAAAGCTTGGTATAGAACAAAGCAAAATTGCTGAGTTGGGTAATTTACTGTACAAGAATTATGGAACTACAATGGCTGGCCTTAGGGTAATTTTTTTTTTCCACCCTTTTCTTAACATTTGGTCATAAAAACTAGTAGTAAGTTTTATTGACAAATCTTACTTATGAGATAAATCATTTGGTGTTTTGGCAGGCAATTGGCTATGATTTTGATTATGATGAGTACCATAGGTGAGTATTTGTAGCTGAAGTTGCACTCTAAACATTTTTTTTTGTTTCCCACTCGGTGTCCGGTATTCGTAGTGGGACCCGACTATATTCGGATTCACTTTGCGTAGGGCGCTTCCTACCAAGGATTTTTCCATACCCAGGCTCGAATCCGAGACCTCTGGTTGGAGAAGTGCAGACTCATCCACTGCATCACATCCTTTGGTGGTCACTCTATCCATTTTAAACTCTCAATGTTTTAGTTTATTGATTTTGATTTTATCGATTTGTTTTTTGCAGTTTTGTCCATGGGAGATTACCTTATGAAAATTTAAGGCCTGATCCTGTTCTGAGAAGTCTTTTGCTAAGCTTACCAATCCGCAAAGTTGTAAGTCCATATTCACAATTCATGAACATTTTTGTTTTATATTTAGAAGAATTAACCCAAATAGCCGTACAACGAATTGGTCAAAACATAGCCGGTGGACATGTATGCATGATTTAAGTTTTATATGTGTATAATCGATGTATAGGGCTAGAAATGTAAATAGTGAATAAAGGACAACCCGGTGCACTAAACTCACTAGTGGCGGAGCAGAATTTCTACTAAGGTGGTTCAAAATAAAAAATTAAGAAAGAATGTAGTTAGTGAGAATTGAACCATTGATCTCGCAAAAGTTTTAAACTCCTTAACCGCTAAGTTATGCTTTTAGGTTATATCAAGAGAATTCAAAACATAATATATAGAGATAAAAAACAAATTCTGCGTTATATACACATTTAATTTTTCGGCAAAGGGGGCTCGGGTGAACCCTTTTCCGCCCCCCCTAAATATGCCCCTGTCTCCCGCAAGGTCTATTGTACGCAGCCTTATCCTACATTTCTACAAGAGGCTGTTTATACGGCTCGAACTTGTGACCTTCTGGTCAAAGTAAATAGTGAATAAAGATCCTTATTTACTGGCCAAAGAGCCTTTTATGAATATATTTTTTTTCTTATTACAGATATTTACAAATGCTGATAAGGTCCATGCTCTGAAAGCTTTGAGTAGGCTAGGATTAGAAGATTGTTTTGAAGGGATTTTATGTTTTGAGACTCTGAATCCAATTCATAAGAGCACTCCATCAGATGATGAGGATGATATTGAGTTTTTGGGATCAGCCACAAATTCAAGCACTGCTGCTACTAATGGCACTCAGATCTTTGACATTATTGGTCATTTTGCTCAACCTAAACCTGGATCACTATTGCCAAAAACACCAATTGTTTGCAAACCTTCAGAAATTGCCATTGAACGTGCTTTAAAAATAGCCAACATTAATCCACACAGAACTGTAAGATTAACACTTCAACTTCTTGATTCCTGTTTTTTAAAAATTATTGCTATCTCAATGTACTTATTTGGAAAGTTTCCTTTTTCAGCTTTTCTTTGAAGACAGTGTCCGTAACATTCAAGCTGGCAAGCGTGTTGGTCTTGATACAGTATTGGTAAGTTTGTACTCCATCTGTTTCATTTTATATGACAGTTCTTTTCTTTTCGGTCTGAAAAATAATGATACCATTATATATTCGGAAATTCTTGAACTTCAAACTTTGCATTTTATCACTAATGACACGGTCTTATAATCACAAAAATGTCATGACATGTATAAGACGAGAAGTCCTGAGGTAGCAAGTCGGATTTGATAAATGAAACAAAAGGAATATTATTTACTGGAGCCAGGGGTAGAGCTAGCACGTTGAATACGAGATTCGGTCAAACTCATTAGCTTTGATTTAAACCCTGTAAAATTCACTGATAATTTAGAATTCAATTACTTAAAATGATGGAAATTCTGAATACATAGTTTCAAATCCTGACTCAACTAGTACATTTTTTTTTTTTGCAAATATTTGAGAGAGTCTTTAAAAATTGTGATGAAGTAGAATTGAACTCATGACCTTTTCTAACTTAAGGCTCAACAAAACCAATAGACTAATGCTATTTCTTATGTAAAGGTATGATGACTAAAGTTATTATTCTCGTTATTTTACAAAATTTTAACATTGCTTACAAAAATTTCTGCGTACGCCCCTGATTTTACTCTTATTTTTGTTGAGTTGCTAATGTTGTGATGTTGTTATTGTTATTTTCAGGTTGGCAATTCACAAAGAGTAGTAGGAGCTGATTATGCATTAGAAAGCATCCACAACATAAGGGAAGCATTACCACAACTTTGGGAAGTTGACAGGCTGGCTGAAGTAAACTACTCAGGTGTTGCTGTTGAGACATCTGTCACAGCTTAAGATAATATATCATTCTTACTACTGCTGCTGTTGGGAGAAAAAAAAAATAATCAATCCAAAATTTCCTGTCAAATTTGATTAAATGATGTAGATGTTTTGTTGTCATTATCAAATTAATTAGTCTATTACTACTTCCTTAATGATCCACAAATCTTGTAAATAAACTCCCTTCTGTTTCTCCATTCTATTATATCAGCCTCTACTCTTTCTATGATTATATAATAAAGTTGAATTACTATTATTATTCTAAAGGAAACGTTTTTCATCATGGGAGATCTGCTCACAAGCAATCTCCTCTGTCAGAGCTCGTCGTACCAGATTTACCTAGTCTATTTTTCATCTTCTGTGTGGTTTGAGAGCGCTACTGTAGGTTACACAATATGCAACCGAAGGCAGAAGCGAAGTCATGATTTTAAGTTTATGGGATCGGAATTCTAATAAAGCAAATACAGGATTCGAACTAAAGCTACTGGGTTCGGCTGAACCCGCTAGCTCCGCCCCTGACCGAAGGGTAGCGACTATGAGTTTCCTTGGGAATTTTCCAAAAAAAAAGAAAAGGAAATCCATCATTTCAAGCTTATTATGATTGGACTATAAACAAAAAATTTATTTTTATCCAAATGATTCAAGAAGATTGGTTTAAAGATGATAATAATATAGCTTTAGCCCCTTGCGTAACGTATCAAACATGAATCACATGGAAAGGATATTGATATTAATACGTTGTTTAGACATACCAAATTATGATTAAGATGTATGTATCAATGTGACATCAGCTCAATAATTGCTTTGGAAATTTTTGTTTTTTCAGATTGTGATGACCATATGACATCTTCTGCAATTATAGGGTGTGATGGGTAGGGATGATGTCATTAGTGCCTACATTTCCATGTGAAGCCAAATGATATGATTAAGAACTAATTTGGACTTAATGTAGATGGATTAAGAGTTTAGGACTAGGCAAATTCGTGGAAGAAAAGGATTTTTCATCAACCATTATAATATAATTGGTTCAGTAAGTTAGAGATGCCTTCGTATGATGACGGTGGTGTCTCGCGCTCACTTCATTACAAATACTTAAAAATTCTATCTACTAAAACTTAAACAGACTATCCCACCAATACAGATATTGAATAATTGTATCCACAAAATAAAAAAAAATCACCTAATATTTTTTACCTGGACTGAAATGAGAACATGAGACCTCATAGTTTTGCTCCTGCGTCATAAGCTATTATTCATTATATTATTTTTCTTTTCTGTCCTATTTGTTTCTTTTCACGAAATCATCCAAGCTAATGTCTTATGGGCTTAAGTATCTTTTGTCAGGCCCAATGACAGGATTGTGCCTTCAGCTCTTCAAGGATGGGCTAATGTCTTATGATTGAAGCCTTGGAAGCACTTACATTGGATGTGCTTCAGCCATGACAAGGAAGGTGTATGCACCGTGCCTTTGGTTTAAGAAGAATTAACCTATAAAATGACACTCACTCAACTGTTTAAACTATAAATAACCAGAAAATTTCAATTGTTTAAACTATATATTTAATCTTTGTATAATAGTGTATAATTTATGTATATCGATTAAGAAAAGTAAACGGTGAACCCGACCGGCTCTTTGTGGTAAGATCCCTTGGTTAACATTCACATGATTTTCTTCCATGTCTCGTGTCCTCTTAATGGGATGTGAGAGAGTTTAATTTATATCCACCAACGTTATAAATATATTCTGGGTCAGTTTTACTAAGTACTAGTTGTTGATATTCAATTTTTCCCTCATATTATATATATATATATATATATATATATATATATATATATATATATATATATATA
>ML259923.1:0-30605 GCA_005239495.1 Nicotiana undulata | reverse complement strand
TTTTTTTTTTTTTGAAAGAGAATTCTTCAAAACATAGTTCCTTCAAAATAAATGGTTTTCAAATGTACTTCCCCCACTAAATGCCTTTCAAATATCGTTTTCTGCAAGACAAAAGCTTTTCAAATATACCTTTGAAATAAAAGTCCTTCAGACATAGTTTTATTCAAGATAAATAATTTTCAGCTATACTTTTCAATATATATATATCTTTCGATCATAAGCTCTTCAAGATAACTCAACCGAAACTTCATCCCGTTCAGAATTTGTCATGCAGTACAGGGGGAAAGCTCCTGGAATACGTCTGTAGTCCCAATTTAAATATGCAATGTAGTACAGGGGGGAAGCTCTCGGAGTACGTCTGTAGTCCCAATTTAAATATGCAATGCAGTACAAGGGGAGAGCTCCCGGAATACGTCCGTAGTCCCAATTTAAATATGCAATGCAGTACAAGGGGAGAGCTCCCGGAATACGTCCGTAGTCCCAATTTAAATATGCAATGCAGCCAACAGAGAGAACAACTAGAACACGACGGAAACATCGTACATTTTCACGGCGAGCACAACAACAAACAAAGGCAGAAATGCAAAGTGCGACTAGCAATTCAATACAAAAACTTAAATCACAAGAATGGTAATACTCACTCATAAGAAGTAACTATTGAAGGGAAAGCCAAGTACAAGTGAAAAAATATAACGAGGGAAAAAAACAAATATAGCAAAGATTCACGATATTCATGTCAACAATAAGAAAAACAATCATCCCGGCAAGGGAAACAGCTATAACCAATCTCGTCTAAACAATTAGCTTCACGGAATAAAACTCATCTTGAACAACGCTCTGTAATAGGTAACATAAAGGAAATACCATCAACATGGATAATTATCAAACTAAACCTACGTAGCACTTAAGGGATAATCTTAGAAATCACAATATACGACTCACGGTCATGCTTGACACCAACGTATGGATATTTCTATTACTGCTAAACAATTATAGGGCGAGATGATACAAATTATAGCTAAGTAGGCAACTTATGAAGAAAGTATAACATAGTGATAGAAGAGGTAAGAACTTCAGCTCAGTCAATTAAGATCAAATAATCATCTCGGGAAATCTAAAAGCAAGTAACTCTAGTTTAAGTAGAAGATGATGAAATTAATAATCAAGAACGCAGTCATAGCAATTACAACTTCATACACATGAGTATAAGGACCTAAAAATCCTAAAAGGTCAACCTATTTGCAAATACGTTCAGGTACGCACTCTTCACCTCGCGTACACGGGATACAATCAACATAGAAGACTCAAATCCTAAGGGGTAGTCCCCCCACACAAGGTTAGGAAAGATACTTACCTCAAAGACGACAACCCGGTACTCTAAAATGGACTTCTCGGGCTAAAAGACCTCCGGACGGCTCAAAATCAACTAAAGCAACTTGAAAATACACATAAAGCTTGTAAGGAACTATTCCGGATAATAAAGTTTTTATAAAAATATAAAATTCGACCCGAAAGTCGACCCCGAGCCCGCACCTCGGAACCCGTCAAATTTACAAAATTCTGCATACCCATTCCGATACGAGTTTTAGAAATTTATCAGATTCTGATGTCATTTGGTCCCTCAAATCATGATTTTTCATTTTAGAAATTTCCTTTCAAAACCCACATTTTCCTCAACTCAAAACACAAATTAAATGATGAAAATAAAGATAAAATCATAGAATATATTTGATTCTAGTTGAAGAACACTTACGCATTCGATTTGTGAGAAAAAACCCTCAAGGAATCGCCAAGAACCGAGCTCTAGAAGTCAAAATGTGATAAAATGGCTTAACTCTCGATTTTGAATTATATTCTGTCTGCCCATAATTTAAAGCATCGCGATCGCGTGGGAATAGATGCGATCGCGTAGAAGAAAAATCTCTACTGGCCAAAATGTGATATGTGATCGCGAAGGCAGTTATGCGATCGCGTATAAGGAAATTATCTGCTACCAAAGTCACACTACGCGATCGCGAAGCAGGAAATGCGATGGCGTAGAAGAATAATTTGATGCCCAAAATGGAAGCACTATGCGAACGCATACTGAGGGAGGCGATCGCGAAGAAGAAAACAGGGCTGGTCAACATTACACTATGCGATCGCGGATGTGCCTATGCGATTGCATAGAAGAAAACACCAGATAGCAGAACAACAGTGAAAAATGAGGGAAAATTGACCCGAAGCCTATCTGAAACACACCCGAGGCCCCCGAGACCCCGTCTCACCACACACACAAGTCATATAACCTAACACGGACTCGCTCGAGGTTTCAAATCACATAAAACAACACCAAAACTACGAATCAAACCAAAAATCAAACTCATGAATTTTTAAATCTTCAAATATCAAAACTCGTGCTGAAACCTATCAATTCAACCCGGAATGACGTGAAATTTTGCAGACAAGTCACAAATCACACAACGGACCTACAAAAACTCCCAAAATTCTATTTTGAGCCCGATATCAAAATTTCACCTATCGACCGAAATCGCCGAAATTCTAACTTTCGCCAAATCACCTCATATTACTCTATGGACCTCCAAAACCAATTTCGGACGCGCGCCTAAGTCCAAAATCACCATACGAAGCTGTTGGCATTAATCGAAACTCATCCCGAGGCCGTTTACACAAAAGTCAAACCTCCGGTCAACTTCCATCACTTAAGCTTCAAAAATAGAAATGTTTCTCCCAATTCGAATCCGGATTATCCGGTAACTGAATCCAACCACGCATGCAGGTCGATATACTCAATGTGAAGTTGTTCATGACCTTACCCCATTGAACGGAGCTTAAATTCCCAAAATGACCGGTCGGGTCGTTACATTCTCCCCCTCTTAAAACAACTGTTCGTCCTCGAACGTGCCAAGATTCACCCCGAACTCATCCAATTGCTGTGTGCACACTTCCAACATACACCCGCGGGTGATCCCATGTCTCCCCAACCTACATAATCCCGATGACACAATCACAACTACAATTTAGCCTTCCTACCATCGCCGATAAGATTCATACCCCAATTTCTCTCCTTCTACCCATTTCCAAAAAACTAAATTCAGATTCCATACCCGGCATCGGCCTTAACCAGCTGCATCAACTCATGACTTTACCCATAAGGTACGACCACACAACATATCACATCACACCTAGGCTCAAAATAACACTTTTGATCACAATAGCTATCTGAAATCAATCCAACACTGGCGATTATCCCCAATCCGAAAGAAAGATGTTTCCAAACCTCATAATTCTGATAATGATGCAATAGACACGAATACCTCATCATTGGACACCCGAATCACCAAGACACAACTAACACCACAGGGCACACATCCCGCAAGCTAAAACTAAAGAAACACATAACGAAAATGACTGAATATGAAAAAAGAAACATATAAAGGAACTATCAACAAGCCATAGGCACAACTCTCTATCAATACTGACTCATAAGAGAAATATAACAAGGAAGAAGAAAAGCGTATGAACAAATCACAAGGATCCCACTATGATATAACTTCCACCGCGGTACTCAGCCCTGTCCAAACATATCGAATCACAAAGATCACGAGGGTCTCGCCCTCAACTCTAAATCACATACCGAATATATATCATACCAATTGATATCTCCCACTAACTCATCTCGGCTATTAAAAATCATAATGCTCACTTAACTCACATCTCGACAGAGTATCAAGTCACAACTCGTAACCAAAATACTTAAGAAAAAAAATCAAATAAAGCTTGCCATGATGAACAACAAGGACGCACTACTAGTCTCACCACTATCAATGATGAATAAAACAACGATATATACGGGCTGCTACTCATAGAATCTTCCAATAGGAGAAAACACGAAAATAGAGTGCAAAGCATGAAACTCACTCATAAATAAAGCAACAAATAAGGGAAACTCGTCCTGACTAACAGAACCATAGTGAAATACAAATGGTGCCCTTCTGCAACAGATCAAAACATGCATGTATGGTAACATCTAGCACAACGGCCTCCAGCCTACTATATGAAACACATCAATGGGCTGGGCCTCCCCTTCTTGGGCGCCCTTTACTCACCTGAATACCCTGCTGTAACACACCTGCCTGAAATCCTGGAACAATCTCTCACCCTGTGGCTGACATCTCCACGCTCAAAACAACCTCTCTGCTGACGTGGTTGTGGAAGCATACAATACGAGTACTCTGAGACCCATGAGTGCCTGAAAACCCATGCACAACTGGTGATGCAAACTAAACTGGCTGACCCACAAAGCCTCTACTGTGTCGTACCTTGCCTCCATAATAAGGACTAGTATATTTCTCCGATCTACGAGGCCTTCTCGCCTCCCTGGACTCTCTCTCCTAATCTCGTCTGTACTCCCGCTCCTGGTCCCACATTCTCTCTAACCGGCGAGCGATCCCTACTACCTGCTGAAACGAGGTATCTGACTCTAACTCTTGAGTCCTGTTGAACCGAATATCATGCATGGGTCCCTCAATGGATCTACGGACTTGCCTCCTAACTGAAGCAACCAAGTGAGGTGCATATCTGGCCAACTCACTGAATCCGACATAGTGCTCCAACAATGACATAGTGCCCCGACGCAACTGCTCAAACTCCGCGCGCCATGCATCTCGGAGGAACTGGAGTGTAAAATCCCTCAAAAGCATCTCTGAAACCTGAACCCATGCAAGTGAAGCTGACTCGGCCAGGCTACTCCAACTCATATGCCCGCCACCACTGACAAACCGCTCCCCTGAGCTGAGACGTGACAAAAATAACCCCGCTCGTCTCCACAATACCTGAAGTACGAAAAATGTAGTGACACTCCTCCAGGAAACCCTGGCCATCATCTGTCACCAATCCACTGAAAGATAAGAGGGTGGTACTTCCTATACCTCTCAAGTCCAAGGTGTTCTTCTTCCGATGTTGCTGCCCTAACCACATGCTGAACCGAAACCATATGTTGTGCTTCCATGACACCTAGGACCTGACCATCATGATCTCGCTGCTCTAGAGTGTAGGCTGCGGGAGTTTGAACTCCTCCCCTGATCCGGAAAGTAGCCGGTGCACTAGAATAAATCCCTCCTGAGTCAATATACCAATTATACTAAAAAACGGTGCCCAGATCTCTTGAAGTCCGATGTAGCAACAGGCACCTCCAGTACCTGTCCCCCAACTAGAACTAGTGGCGGCTCCTCAACGTTTGCTCTGGTAGGCATCTTAACTGCGACACGTGCTCCTCGTCGGCCTTTGTCTCTGACCCTTGCGACATTTGCTTCGGGGTAACATCATCAGGAACCGCAGCTCGTGTCCTCATCATCGGTGAGAGAATGGAACGATAATTTCAAACTTAAATATCAATGAACTCGCACGATAGGAATGAATGAAGTGAAATTGTTATAATACTTTCGTAGCCTCTCGAAGATAAGTACAGACGTCTCTGTACCGATCCGCAATACTCTACTACACTTATGACTCGTAGCACCTATGAACCTAAAGGTCTGATTCCAACTTGTCACAACCCAATTTCCCTCCGTTGGGTATCGTGACGGCACCTAGTCTTAAGGACTAGGTAAGCCTAACATTAAGTAAACATAAATCATAATGTTGAAACTTTTAAATGCTTCTTGATAAAAATTTCTATACATTACATTTCATCCCAAATCCCGGTAAGTACAAGTCATAGGTTGTAAGAGTTTACACTAACATCTCTAAATACCACTGTTCGGAATAAATACAACAGTGTGCGAATTATAAATACAAGACGGTGACTCCGAAACCGCGAATGCCGAAGCAGTTTTACCTCGAGTCTTCGCAATAGCAACCGCGCTGCTAACTAACCATCACCCAGCTATGCAAAACCTAGAATCTGCACACAAAAAATGTGCATAAGTGTAGAATGAGCACACCACAACGGTGCCCAGTAAGTATCAAGACTAACCTTGATGAAGTAGTAACGAGGACTAGTCAGGACACCCGCTGGACTAATAAATAAACAAACATAAATATCGAAATGACAGGATGTAACATCTGTCTAATGTCTACACAACATAACTAATGAAATGCGGAAGGGAATACAACCGATAACAACAGAACATCACAACAATACACAAAGAATGTACGAGAACACCCCGAATCCGAATAGAAATCACTTTACGGTATGAACAAATAATAATTCAACATTTCAACAGTTTTCACGTGAGGCCTTAGCCAACAACCCCAAGTGTCTTTGAAAAATACTTCGAGTGTAAACTTTCACCCCTGAGTTTATATTGAAAGCTTTTAATATAATCACTTCAAATAGAATTTTTTTTGGAAATATACTTCCTCCGAACATATATATATATATATAGAATTTATTCAAAACATATTTCCTTCAAAATAAATGGTTTTCAAATGTACTTCCACCACTAAATGCCTTTTAAATATCATTTTCTGCAAGACAAAAGCTTTTCAAATATACCTTTGAAATAAAAGTCCTTAAGACATAGTTTTCTTCAAGATAAATGATTTTCAGCTATACTTTTCAATATATATATCTTTCGATCAAAATCTCTTCAAGATAACTCAACCGGAACTTCGTCCGTAGTTCAGAATTTGTCATGCAGTAAAGGCGGAAAGCTCCCGGAATACATCCGTAGTTCCAACTTAAATATGCAATGCAGTACAGGGGAAAGCTCCGAGAATACGTCCGTAGTCCCAATTTAAATATGCAATGCAGTACAGGGAGAGAGCTCCCGGAATACGTCCGTAGTCCCAATTTAAATATGCAATGCAGTAGAGGGGGAAAGCTCCGGAATACGTCTGTAGCCCCAATTTAAATATGCAATGCAGCCAATAGAGAGAACAACTAAATCATGGCAGAAACATCGTACATTGCCACAACGAGCACAACATCAAACAAAGGCAGAAATGCAAAGTGCGACTAGCAATTCAATACAAGAACTTAAATCACACGAATGGTAATACTCACTCATAAGAAGTAACCGCTGAAAGAAAATCCAAGTACAAGTGAAACAATATAACGAGGGGAAAACAAAACAAATATAGCAAAGATTCACAATATTCAAGTCAACAATAAGAAAAATAATCACCCCAGCAAGGGAAACAACTATAACCAATCTCGCCTAAACAATTAGCTTCACGGAATAAAACTCAGCTTGACCAATGTTCAGTAATAGGTAACATCAAGGAAATACCATCAACATGGATGATTATCAAACTAACCTGAGTAGCACTTAAGGGATAATCTTAGAAATCACAATATACGACTCACGGGCATGCTTGACACCAACATATGGATATTCTAATTACTGCTAAACAATTATAGGGCGAGATGATACAAATTCTAGCTAAGTAGGCAGTTTATGAATAAAGTATAACATAGTGATAGAAGAGGTAAGATCTTCAGTCAATTAAGATCAAATAATCATCCAGGGAAATCTAAAAGCAAGTAATTCTAATTTAAGTTGGCGAGGATGAAATTAGCAATCAAGAACGCAGTCATAGCAATTACAACTTCATACAAAGGAGTAATAAAGACCTAAAAATCCTAAAAGGTCAATCTATTTGCAAATAAGTCCGGGTACGCACTCTCCACCTCACGTACACGGGCTACAATCAGCATAGAAGACTCAAATCCTAAGGGTAATTCCCCCACACAAGGTTAGGCAAAATACTTACCTCAAAGACGACAACCCGGTACTCTAAAATAGACTTCTTGGGGGAAAAGACATCCGGACAACTCAAAATCAACTAAAGCAACTTAAAAATACACATAAAGCTTGTAAGGAACTATTCCGGTTAAAAAAGTTTCGATCTTTACAAAAATATAAAAGTCGACCCCCGGGACCGCACCTCAAAACCCGTCAAATTTACAAAATTCCGAATACCCATTCCTATACGAGTTCAACCATACAACATTTATCAAATTCCGATGTCATTTGGTCCCTGAAATCATGATTTTTCATTTTAGAAATTTCCTTTCAAAACCCACATTTTTCTCAACTCAAATCATAAATTAAATGATGAAAATAAAGATAAAATCATGGAATATATTTGATTCTAGCTGAAGAACACGTATCCATTCGATTTGTGTGAAAATCCCTCAAGGAATCGCCAAGAACCGAGCTCTAGAAGTAAAAATGTGATAACAATTGTTTAACCCTCGATTTTGAATTATATTCTGTCTGCCCAGAATTTAAAGCATCGTGATCGCGTAGAAGTAAAATCTTTGCTGGCCAAAATGTGATATGCAAATTGCGAAGGCAATTATGCGATCGTGTATAAGGAAATTATCTGCTGCCAAAGTCACACTACGCGATCACGAAGCAGGAAATGCGATCGCGAAGCAGGAAATGTGATCGCGTAGAAGAATAATTTGGTGCCCAAAATGGAAGGACTATGCGAACGCATGCTAAGGGAGGCGATCGCGAAGAAGAAAACAGGGCTGGTCAACATTACACTATGTGATCGCGGATGTGCCTATGCGATCGCATAGAAGAAAACACCAGATAGCAGAACAACAGTGAAAAATGAGGGAAAATTGACCCGAAGCCTATCCGAAACACACCCGAGGCCCCCGGGACCCCGTCTCACCACACACACAAGTCATATAAGCTAACACGGACTCGCTCGAGGTTTCAAATCACATAAACAACACCAAAACTACGAATCAAACCAAAAATCAAACTCATGAATTTTCAAATCTTCAATATTAAAACTCGTGCCGAAACCTATCAATTCAACCCGTAATGACGTGAAATTTTGCAGACAAGTCACAAATCACACAACGGACCTATATCCACTCCTAGAATTCCATTCCGAATCCGATATCAAAATTTCACCTATCGGCCGAAATCGCCGAAATTCTAACTTTTGCCAAATTACCTCAAATTACTCTACGGACCTCCAAAACCAATTTCGGATGCGCGCCTAAGTCGAAAATCACCATACGAAGCTATTGAAAGTAACCAAAACTCATTCTGAGGCCGTTTACACAAAAGTCAAACCTCCGGCCAACTTCCATCATTTAAGCTTCAAAATTGAAATTTTTCTCCCAATTCGAATCCGGATTATTCGGTAACTGAATCCAACCACGCATGCAGGTCGATATACTCAATGTGAATTTGTTCATGACCTTACGCTACCGAACTGAGCTTAAATTCCCAAAACGACTAGTCGGGTTGTTACATAGAGTTACTTGCAAATAGGTGTCCGATCGCACCTCAATCCTGTTAGGTGGCGACTCTCTATTTTAACACCCTTCCCTAAAAGAGTTCTCATGTGTCGAAACCCGGTTTCGTGCAAAAAAGGGGCGCGGCAGCATGGCGAATCTGCTGGGGATATTTTAGGCTCTTACCATAATTGAACTTGGTCTATATGAATTAGTCTCCTCTGATAAGCGTGTCTTTATTATTTTGCCATTACATGAATATCTCGCTCCCATTTCCCCTTTTACTTCTACATGCAGAACCTCTTCCCTATTTCCCTTTATGTGAATTCGTGTTAATATGCAAATCTTTGCTTAATTTTGTTTACGATATGCGTTTTCCCTTTATTTTCTAGTCGTGTTCACTTGCTCCAAATCATTTTTTAAAAAAAGATTTGCTATATCATGTATCTCCCTAGCCCTACCCCTTTACTTGCTTTATTACAATTCTTTCACATTGCGCGAACTAACTTCTTCCTTGTTTTTCTTTCTTTTTATGTCTTTACGTTTCCTTTAATACTGCATTTACTGTCTTCATCATGCAAAATTTGACAAACGTGTTCTTTTATATTTACATAAAGCATGCTCCACATCATATTCCACTCGTGCGTAATTAATACCATAACGGTGCTTGATGAGTGTTTGCGCTCTTCCTAAATCACCCTTTTAAATTTGGAAAGGCTTATTTGCGGTAAAACTAGTCGATCAGCGGTGCAATCGACGATTCTGTGTCTTTCCCTATCAAGTTGTCCACTCTAGGGTACCGGTCTAGACTTTTCTAGAAACCCCACTCTAAAATTAACTGTGCACGCATCATGTCTAAACCTAGTATATGTTAGAACGTTTTCCACGTGATAACTCTCTAAGGCAAGCCTTGTCCAAAGCCCACCGGCATTTCCATAATCCCAATGGATACAATCATGATATGTGCATTATTTGGAGAAAACGTGCCGATATGCTAGTCATAAATGTGTAAATAGTCGAATCTGTAGGGGGAAAGGGCTAACTTTATTTGTTTTGCAGAAATGAGGCACAAAGTTCCTAGGTTCGGCATGGTTCGAAGTATGCCACCTTTGTTGCTAGATTGGTGGGAAAATTGCTCGCCAAGTGACAAAAACCATGTGAAAAAAGTTCTCGGGAATTTACCTTCCTTGTTAGATATTCAGCCAAACAATGTACTGATTGAGGCCGCTACTATGTTCTGGGATGAGAAGAGGGTTGTATTTCGTTTTGGTGATATAGAAATGACTCCCCTTCTAGAGGAAATAGGAGGCTTTGCTGGGCTTCCAGGGGATAGCCCTGGCTTGTTGGTACTAGATAATCGTACTTCTCAAGGCTTTCTAAAACTGATGGATTTTAGAAAGAATGATGAATTAGTTTGTGTGAAGAAATCTTACATACCATACAATTTCCTTTACGAGCGTTATGGACACAACAAGTCCTATCGCCTTTATCATGATCAGTTTGCCATCACTTCACTAGGTTGGACTCACCGCCGGATTTTTGTATTCATTGTCTATTTTTTTTGGGATGTTGGTATTCCTGATACAAGGTGAAAGGATTCACACTCGCCTAGATATGGTCACTACCCTAATGGAAGGAATTATGGGGAAGACTTACACTATTGTCCGTGTGATTGTGGCTGAGAAGTACCGAGCCTTAGACCGTTGCAAGAAAGGATATTGGCATTTTGAGGGTTGCAATATGTTGCTGCAAATATGGCTGCCGGAACACCTTCAGAGAGGACAATACCGTCAAGAATTTCTGCGGCGACCATGGAATGACCATATAGCTTATCACCATCCGAAGAGAATGACCTTTATCCTGGACAGGCTTGCACAACCGGGAAACGTTGTGAGTTGGGTACACTTATTTAGAAATTTGGCTTATGAAAAATGTCCATTGGATGTTCTAATGGTTCCCTAGTAGTGAATTCATCATCGGGTCAAAAGATGTTCCCCATCTAGTACTAATCGGATTAAGGGGTATCTATCCTTATGCTCCTATCAGAGTCATGAGGCTAGCTGGGAAGAAATAGGTCATACCACGAGTCTCCAAAATGTTTCATTACAAAGCAGACTTCCAATGGAATGCCATTCTATTTAAGTTCGAGGCACAACACATGTGGCATCAAAAGATTGTTGTAGAAAAGGATACTATCGAGCCAGATCGGTATCATGCCGACCATGTGTACTTCTACCCATCATGGTTTGTCGATGACATAGCAGGAGAGGTCAAGCCAGGGATTGATTTGAGAAATAGGGTCATAGACGACGCTGCTGAGGTACAAGTCAAATACATGAGGTTGCGTAAAAGGGTTTTTGAATCTGAGGCCAGACATTCGGAACAACACAAGGTGGACATGGAAGCAAACAACGAATGGAGAGGAATCGCCACCAAGTCAATAGAGAGGTTGGAGTACTTGGGGCAGGGTTTAACGGAGCTCGAGAGGAAGATGAGGAAAAGGGTTTCGGATTGTCAAAATGCAAAGGGCAATGAAGGAGGACATCTAGCAAGGGCATACCTGCTGTTTGACATGCGCGACCCGGGGAGTCTAATTTGGATCTAAGAAGGCCAAGCTTGGAGAAGGTCCTTCTGGGACTGAGTGGATTAGGATTAATATTTACTTGTTTTTTAGATTCGTTTTAGAATTCAATTGTAATAAGGAAAATGACACTAGTGACTCTTTATAATTATTGTCATTTTAGTAGGGATTTGGTCTATTTATCATATTAATGAAATGACGCAGTTATCGTCATTGAGTTTTCTCTAAATCTATATGCTGCTAGGCCTACCTCGGGCACAATGAGGTCCCCAAATTGGGATACGGATTTACAGTTTCGCTCCTTTTAATTGACGATTATAAAAAAATCAGAGAATGTTACAAAATTTATATTAGGGTGACCCACTTTATTCGCCAAGCGAATGATCTTCGCTTATGTGTTTAAATACTGCAAATATCCTTTAATATTCCCTACTGACTTTTTTACCTTTTTGCTTTTCTTTGGTTTGTTTATTACTATCCTCTAAGGTTGGTTCGTGCATACTGGCATCATTGGCGTATCATATCAGATCTAGAGGTCCTCCACCTCCTCCTCCTCCAAGTGACCCTAAGAATAAAGGAAAGGCTAAGATGGAGGATATGAGTGGTATTAGGAAAGACAACGCAACACATGCAGAGAATGTTGAAACTTTGGATGGTCGGAGTACTCCGGCGCTGAATGACCTGGTTTTGCGGTTAGAGCAAAAGATACTGGAGCTACAAGGGGAACTTGAGCGGGTCCGTAACTTGGAAAACCTCTCACTTACCTTGAATGTCCCAGACATCAATCAACAAATTCACAAAACCCAACACCTCCTCAAAACACACAAAACCAGCACCCGCAAAATCCTCCAGCGCCTCATCATTACGCCACGCCTCACGAAAATCCTAATCCTCCACCAGTACCAACTCCTCCACAACACCAACATCATCCAACCCAGTACCCATCAACTACCACCTACCACACTCCTCAAAACGCGGTAAAACTTACCCTTGATCCCCATAACTCAACCAATGATCACCACTCTAGCCAAATCCCTGGAGTCCACCAAAGTAACCCCATTTATGTATAAACATTACCCCACACTTCACAACAAACCACGTACACATCAGGATCTGCCGAGAAGGACCTACTCATCAAGAACATGGCGGAGGAACTTAAGAAACTTACAAGTAGAGTCCAAGGTGTCGAAGGTGGTAAAGGCATCGAAGGTTTGAACTGTGAGGATTTGTGTATTCATCCAGACGTAGAACTGCCAAAGGGTTACAAACCTCCTAAGTTCAAAATGTTTGACGGAACAGGTGATCCAAAATTGCCTCTAAGGACGTATTGCGATAAGCTCGTAGAGGTTTGTAAAGATTAAAGAATCCGCATGAAGTTATTCATGAGGAGCCTCACTGAAGACGCCCTATCCTGATATATCAATCAAAAATCCAAAGAAATGGGTTAACTGGGTAAGCACGGCGTCAGATTTCATGGATCGCTTCAGATTCAACACAGAGAATGCACTAGATGTCTTTTATATCCAGAATCTTAAGAAGAAGCCAACATAGACTTTCCGCGAGTACGCTACTCGGTGGAGGTCAGAAGCTGCAAAGGTAAAGCCGGAATTGGAATAAGAACAATCGATTGTGGTACAGATACAACCATCGATTGAGGTTGAGGTAGCCGCACCAACTCCATTTGAGGTTGAAGTAACAACACCATTAACTGCGCCTGCTCCGTTCGAAGTATAAGTGACCACACCATTCACTGTAATGGTAGTACCCACACCATCATTTAATTCCAATGTTGTACCCTGGGACTATACCGCAGAAGCGAGAAGGAAAGGAAAAGGGAAAATGGAAGAAACTGGGGCCGCGCAGGGAATGACCAGAACTGGTAGGGTTTACACGCCCGAGCATTTGGGGGGAACAAATAAAGAAGCTTCTTCCAAGCAGCCTATCATTGAATCCGACCCGGAGGATCTTTGGAGAAAAGTGAAAGCGAGAGAGTATTCTGTGGTTGACCATCTGAACAAAACCCCTGCTCAGATATCCATTCTATCACTACTGCAGAATTATGAAGCACATAGGAATATTTTGATGAAGGTATTGAACGAGGCTTATGTGCCCAACAACATTACCGGTGGGGAGATGGTTTACATGGTAGGATAAGTATTGTAAAGCCATAAGATCACTTTCCCTGAAGACGAACTGTCGCCGGAAGGGTTAAGACATAACAGGGCGCTGCATATCACAGTGCAATGAAAAGACAAATTCATCTCTAGGGCCTTGATAGATGGGGGTTCAAGTCTTAACATCTGTCTATTGACTACCTTGAAGAGATTGGGTAAAGGTCTGCATGAAATACGGGCGGGAACTATGAACGTGAAAGCATTCGATGGGTCTCAAAAGGCCACGATCGGAGAAACAAACCTCTGTTTACAAATGGGCCCAACTTGGTTTGATGTTGAATTCCAAGGGCTCGTCCGCCTCGCACAATCTGGTATTGGGACGCCTAGTTAAGATTGTTTTTTTAATTTCTATCATGCAATTTGCACAAATTGCATTATAATCTAATGATAAAAATATTTCCCTTATTAAGTGCATTATTATTACCATTGGGGTTGATAACCAAGTGTTCTGGAAGAATCAAATCATCTTTTATACCCGACATGAAGCAATAAATCACCGAATACTGGATCTGTTCGTACTTTATATTTATTCGCAGTTGAATCATTTTCATTTGAGACCATATATAAGTAATTTTGGCAAGCTAGCTTTTACAGTCTCTGCTTTCGTCGAAGGTAGTACTTGGCAGAAATCACCCTCCAACCATTAATTTCCCACCAAACTATTCATTGCTATCCAATTTAGTTATAGAACTCCGAGCAATTGTATCGATCGTTTGACACTTCCCCATAAGCGCTTCATATCATATTATCAATTTTCCTTATAAATTTAGCATTATTGCTCTGCTTTGATATATTTGTGATGGTTATTTCAGTTATTTGAAGAGGTGTATCAAATCTAAATTGAGCGGTTCATAATAAAATCATTGTTGGTACACCACTTGTTGTTATTGCTGACAATATCATGCCTCTTGATCTGACATATGCTAGTAATTGACACAGAATATATTTCGGCTCCAACGAAGGCATCTACAAAGGATAATCTCGCTATACTAGATTCGACTCTTTATAATGTAGTCTTGAAAGCTTGTTCTTGTTCAAGATTTAGTTTTGATTGTGCTTCTTTAGGCACTTGTATGACCTTTTAATTCATAATACTAACCTTTTTTACTTTGTGTCCTAATATGTTTAATCTTTAACGCTCTTTTTACGGAATAAATCTGTGTACCCTAAGATTTTTTTTAACTTAAAAATAATTTTACTCATATGATTCATTTAAAAAATAATTGAATTGGATTCTCTAGCTAAATAATTAATTGAAAGAATTAATTATTTGGTCTTAACATAAAAATAATTTATTTTATATTGATTCAAATTATTAATATTAGTACATCTTTTGTTTTGAATATTTAATCTAAATTATAATTTTATCCTCACATAAATTTTATTTTCAAAGAGTAAAAAGATCAATCTAACGTTTTACTTTTAGATCTTTATATATACAAAATTATTAGTGGTATTGATTCTGATCATGTATTTTTCTTTCTCTTTGTCTCATATTTATATTCTTAAATATTTTCTTAGTTGTTGTTTAATAATTGGGTATATTTTTTAATATTACACGAAAAATTGATAAAAAATATTATTTGAGTAGGAAAATAATTCAAATATAAGATAAAAATATATTATCATGGAGATATTTTCTTCTTCTTAATTTACACGGTTTATGCAGTCCATTTAACATTACTTGTATTATTTCTTGGTATTGGACATTATGAAGTAGTAATGTATTTCCAACACGGAGGATTATTATGAAATTGATTTTATTAAACCTTCCTGCATATTGTTAATAAGAATTTAATAGACAAAAATTTATTAATTTAAAAATCTTATACATTAAAAAAACTAACATAGAAGGTATTGTAGTCCAAAAGAATAAGTTATTACAGTTATGTCCTTTCCCTATGAGTTCTTCTGTTTAATATTTTAAGGCTATTTTGGTCTATCAATATTGTATTCGTGCTATAATAGATAAGCTCTCCTTTTCTAAAAATTAGTAATAGAATTTTTTAAGAAGTATATCCCAAAAGTAACAGTATTACATGGCTAAAAATATGTGTCTATCCCGAAAGTATTATACTAAAAGGAAACCTAGCGTATTCCTAAAGGTATTAAGTTTACATGATAACATGTATTATATGTCTATGCCCGAAATTAATTATACGAATAGTATTCCTAAAGGTAATCACGTAGGATTCCCAACATGTAGTATTATATCCTAAAACTAATAGGATTACAAGGCTAATATCTAGAGGTCCAATTATGTCCTTTTGTTGTGAGTTATTATGCTTAATATTATAAGGTTAACGACATTGTATTCATGTTTTTTGTCACGACCCAAAATCCATTAAAGGTCGTGATGGCGTCTAACACTAATGTCAGGCAAGCTAACAATTAAATAATTAACTTCAATATTCATTTTAGTACTTTTGAAATTATAATTTCCTACGATTAAAATGCAAGATATGAAATTTACAAAGTGAGTGGAAATATTTTTACAACTTTAATACAGAACAACCCAAACAAAATTCGAGGTGTCACAAGTGCATGAGAATCAACTAGGAAATAAAATAAAATACAACATCTGCCCGGAATACAAATTAGACAAGAAAATACAAATAACTCTAAAGGAGAATCTGCTGGGTGCGGATCGTAACCTGAAATGCAGCTCGCGGAAAATCCCCGCATCATTCGTGCCTCCACGCCCAAAGGACCACCGGACATAAAAGTACATGTACAAAAATGTGCATCAAGTGTAGTATGAGTACGTAAATCCACGTGTACCCAGTAAGTATCTAGCCTAACCCCGGAGGAGTAGTGACGAGGGGTCGACATCGACACTCATTAGTGGTCCAATAATATCATGTACAGTAAGGAGGCGAACAGATATGAGGCATAGTAAATAAATAAAATAAACCAGTGTAAATATGTGGTGCGATTCTCCTCGCTACTTTCACGACCCAACCTTCCTTTCTTGAGAGGTCGCGACGACACCTAGTCTCTACGACTTGGTAAGCCTAACATTTGCGGAAAAACAATGACATTGAAAGCATAAATCTTAAAAAATGACAACAACATGTAATTTAATAACTGAAAGCAATGCCGCTCGTCATATACAATTACAACTCTTGAAATATATACAGAATTTCCCAAGACCCATAACATCATAAGTCACAAGCTTCTATGAATTTGACTAAATGTTCTATACATCAATATTTAGAAGTAGTAAAGGAAGAACTACACAAGGAGATAGAGGGGCAATCTGAGGTCTACGGACGCGGCAGATTTACCTTGAAGTCAGTGGAACAACACCAGATGCACAACTAATAGCGGGACTAGAATGATGTACCTGGATCTGCATATAAAAAACATGTGCAGGAGTAGCATGGTACACCACAATAGTACCCAGTAAGTGCCAAGCCTAACCTCGGTCGAGTAGTGACGAGGTCAGGTCAGGCTCACTAGTAAATAATAAATAAGGCAGGAAAATATACAGTATAATAATAGACTAGTGTTTGATCAAAAGGAAATGTAGCAAATAATAGTACAACACACAGGTTAAACAACGGGGGATCTCCCGAGATACCGTCTCGTAGTCCCAAAATAAATATGCAGGGAGAACTCCCGAGGTACCGCCTCGTAGTCTCAAAAGTATATGTGCAGGGGGATCTACCGTGATACCGTCTCGTAGTCCCAAAGTAAATATGTAGCTCAAACAACCGAAGATAACAATTATAGCAAGAAAACCTACAGTTTAGACTAAGTACAAGTTAAGAAAAGAAACAGGAATCCACTAAGCTGCAAAGAGTTCAGATAAGCAATTAAGACACATAGACATGCTATTCCAGGCTAACAAGATAACTACACGTGCTAGTATAACTCAATTAAGATAAAAAAAAAGGTTATTACTCAGTAAAAATCAGGTTTTTCAACAAATAGCTCGTGTCCGCACTTGTCACCTCGTGTACATGACGCTCACATATCATAGCAGTACCAAATATTAAAGGGATCCCCCCCCACAAGGTTAGACAATCTGCTTACCTCGAACCAAGCTCAATCAATCGGTAGCAATGCCTTTCCCACGAATATCCGACTCTAAATGGCCTAAATCAAGCCAAAATTAATTACATACCATAAGTATATCTATAAGAAACTAATCTAACCAATGAAATCTAAGCTAAAGAAAAAAATTAGGAAATCGTCCAAAAAAGCCTCTCCGGGACCACATCTCGGAATCGGGTAAACGTCACAAAATATGAACACCCATTAAGTCACGAGTCCAAACATACAAGAATTTCTCGAACCCGACCTCAAATCGCCTTTCAAAACTTCAAATTTTTAGTCTAGGAAGTTCCTACAATTTCCCCCCAAATTTCCAACTCAAATCCCTAATTAGATAATGAAAATAGTAATAGATTCATGGAATATAGTCCTATCCGGGTTAGAATCACTTACCCCAACGATTTCCTTGAAGAACTTTCGAAGAGTCTCCTCATTCCGAGCTCTCAAGTCCAAAAATTGAAAATGGGAATCAAACCCTCGAACTTGATCTTTTCTGCCCAGCGATTCCGCATCCGCGGACCACCAATCGCACCTGCGGAAATTCCACCACAGGTGAGAATTCCACTTAAAGTCAAAAGTTTCGCTTCTGCGATCAGGTGGCCGCACCAACAGACACTTGTCCTCTTCTGTGATAACCTCACCCGGCTCGGACTTCGCTTTTGCGACCATTTCTCCGCAGGAGGGGCTCCGCTTCTGTGACCCCTTTGTCGCACATCCGACCACTGGATACCCAGACCTGTGCCGCATCTGCAAGCTACCTTCTGTACGCGCAAGTCCGCACCTGCGGTCTTCTCTCCGCGGGTGCGAAACACCAAAAACCATAAAATATTCAGCAATTCCCTAAGTCCAAATTCATTCTATTAAGCATCCGGAACATACCCGAGGCCCCGGGGACCCCAACCAAACACACAAACCAGTCCAAAAACACCATACGAACTTAGTCGAGCCCTCGAATCTCATTAAACAGCGCTAAAAACATGAATCACCCTCCGATTCAAACATAATGAACTTGAAATTTTAAATTTCTACAACCGATGCCGAAACCTATCAAACCACGTCTGATTGACCCCGAAATTTTGCACACCAGTTATATTCAACATTAAGGACCTACTCCAACTTTTGGAATCGAAACCCGATATGAAAAAGTCCACTTTAGCTAAAAATCTCCAAAAATTCGGCTTTCGCCCATTCAAGCGTCAATCAGCTACAGACCTCCAATTCCCAGTCCGGACACGCTCCTAAGTCCAGAATCACCCAACGAAGCTAATGGAAATGAAAAAACTCCATTCCGGAGACGTCTTCACACAGTTCCAACTACAATCAAAATCCTAAGACTTAAGCTTCCAATAAGGGACTAAGTGTCCCAAAACACTCTGAAACCAAAACAACAACCTCCCGACAAGACACATAGGTAGAAAACGATACGGGAAAAGTAGTAAATAGGGGATAGAGGCTATAACTCTTAAAATGACTAGCCGGGTCATTACAACTACAATAAACTCAAGCTCTCAAATATGAATAATAGACTTCACCAAATAGGTTGTTATAATTCGAATCAGGGAAAAACTCACAGGCACCCTGTCTTCTTGCCAAATATTACGCACGATTCCATGAGGATATTTTATAGAAATGCCGAGGCGTACGGCTTGATCCAACATAGATATTAAAATGCATTGCCGAGGGTTGGACGACATGAACCATATATTCATCTATTAAACTGCCGAGGCGAACAACCCTCTCCAATGAGAGTGTGGTACATTAATCCTGCCGAGGCGAACGATCTGATCCCATTAGAATAAGAAGCTTAAACATGTCCTTGATCCCCACTTACGAATAAACATGTGAGTTATAATTTTTAAGGAAAAAGGCTCGATGAAATCGCATAACGCGTGAGAAATCCGTATAAGGAACATCATTATTCCGTGGAAAATCATGAAACTCGCGAAAACTCTACAATAGCAAGTGTATCACTCTACGCATGTCTAGTATCAAGTTGTAATGCGAAATAAAAGAATGAAACAATCAAGGATAACCCCTATAGTACAAGTACAACATGGTTTGAACCTAAGTCTACCCGAACAATAACATGGATTTAACTACGTACGGACTCTCGTAACCTAGTGCGTACGTAGCCCCNTTTTTTAACCCCTAAAAGGGTTATAAAAAAAACCCCTAAACTTATGTGTTAGCGGCCCCCCCCCCCCCCCCCCCCCCAACAAGTTTCACATATTAAATATACCACCTAGGGGTAGTTTCCCCCTCATAGTTAGACAGGAGACTTACCTCGTCTCAAAGCTTACTTTCCGGTCCAAAATTATGCTTTAAATCCTCAACTCGGTGCCAAACGACCCAAAGCTAGTCAAATATTATATAAAATAGTCAATACATGCTCAAGAGTTCACATCCTAAATATTAAAGCGATTTTCCAACCAAAATTGAAGAATTCCTAAAATTCACCCTCGGGTCCACGTGCCCGGATTCCGAAAATATTTGAAGAAAATTGTTACCCATAACCTCATGAACTCAAATATATGATTTTTATCTGATTCCATAATCATTTTTGTGGGTTAATCTCATTTTTATCAAAACCCTAGGTTTTCCTCAAAACTCCATAAATCCCACCATTTTCCATGTTAAAACTACTTATGATTCGTATATTTAGCTAAAGAATTGATAGGGACCACTTACCTCTTGTTGTTGATGGAACCCCTTCAAAATGCTCTCAAAAATTGCCTAAATCCAAGTGGGAAATGAACTAAGTCCCAAAATAAAAGCCCTAGCTCCAGTCACAGGTGTCGCATTTGCGACATCTTGTTCGCAAATGCGATGGTCCCAATTGCTACAAAAGCACCGCAAATGCGAAGCAAAGCCACCCCTGCCAAGGTCGAATTTGCGACCAAAATCTTCACAAATGCAAAGAGGGCAGATTCGCAAAAGCGATAAAATGTTCGCAAAATGTGAATCCCTCAGAAATTTCCTACCATCGCAAATACGAACTCCTTCCTCGCAAATGCGATCAAAACCTCTGAAACACACCCGAGGCCCTCGGGACCCCGTCCAATAACATCAACCTGTCCCAAAACATAACACATACCTTCTCGAGGCCTCAAATCACATCAAACAACGTCTAAATCACAAATCACACCCCAATTCAAGATTAATGAACTTTAGGACTTCAAACTTCTACATTTGATGCTGAAACCTATCAAATCACGTCCGATTGACCTCAAATTTTGCACACAAGTCAAATTCAACATTACGGACCTACTCCAACTTTCAGAATCAGAATCTGAACCCAATATCATATAGTCCACTCCCTGTCAAACTTCCCAAAAAATTCTGAATTCCAACTTTCGCCAAATGACCCGAAAATGACCTAAGGACCTCCAAATCCACATCCGGACGCGCTCCTACGACCAAAATCACCATACGAAGCTATTCACAGGTTCGGAATGCCAAATGAGCATCAATAATATTGAAATTCACTTCAACCCAAATTCATAAAATTCTTCCAAAGTATCAACTTTCCACAATAGGCGCCGAAACGCTCCCAGGTCATCCAAAACCCGATCCGAACATACGCCCAAGTCCAAAATCATCATACGTACATGTTGGAACCTTCAAATCCCTTTTCTGAGGTCATTTACTCAAAAATCACACCTTAGTCAATTTTTCCAACTTAAAGCTTCTGAAATGAGAATTTTCTTTCCAACTTAACTCCAAACTCCCTGAAATTCAATTTCGACCACATGTACAAGTCATAATACTTGAAGTGAAGTTGCTCATGTCCTCGAACCGCTGAACGACGCGCTAGATCTCAAAATGACCGGTCGGGTCATTACATTTTCTCCCACTAAACATACGTTCGTCCTCGAACGTGTTAACAACTTCTCCAGAATTTGCCGAAATCATTGGTCAACACCTTGTGCATCTACCCATGATACCACAACCCATTTGAGTACATTATTTTAAGCCAGTCCGAAGATCCTCCCTTTTATTCAGTCAAATAAGCCTTATAGATAAATTCCAACATCCAGAATTCTCTACTAGGCATGTTTTCAACATACGAACATCGTATCAACAATTACTCGTTGTACCTAAACATGATTGTATACATGTTCTAAATTCACACCATGTGTCGCACAATTTACGAGACCATAATAACACCCTATGACAATAGTAGCCACATTCCACGACTCCAATTCCCACAACACACCTCATGACACATATAAGTCTTGTTCCAACCCTTGCAATACTGCCACGACGGAAGAGATGTGTAGAAATTCATAACTATAACTACTCGGCCGGTCGTTTCAAGAAATTAAGTCTCGTTCAAAGGCATAAGGTCTTGAGCAGCTTTGTATTATGTGTATTGACTTATGTGCGTGTTTGAATTCAGTTACCGGATGATTTGGTGTCAATCGAAAGAAGGGTTCAAGTTTTGAAATCTTAAGAGGTAAGAGTTGAACGGAATTTGAATTTTTTGTAAATGGCTCTGGAATGGATTTTGGATGATTTCGATAGCTTTTTAAGGTGCTTTTGGACTTAGGCATTCATCCGGATTTTGAGGTTCGTAGGGTAGTTTGGACCATTTCGACAAAAGTTGGAAAAATTGAAGTTTTGAAGGTTAAGAGGTTTGGCAAGGAGTTTACTTTGGCAATATTGGGGGTTAGAATGTGATTCCGAGAGTTGTAATAGCTCCGATATGTTATTTGGGTCTTGCCTGCAAAATTTGGCGTCATTTCGGGTTGGTTTGAGAGGTTTCGGCGCGAGTTTTAGAAGTTGAAAGATTTGAAAATTCATAAGTTCGATTTATGGTGTGATTCGTAGTTTCAACATTGTTTTATATGATTTGAGACCTCAAGCGGGTCCATGTTAGGATATGGAACTTGTTGGTATGCTTGGACAGGGTCCCCGGGGGCCCCGGGTGTGTTTCAAACGAGTTTCAGATGGTTTTCATAGTTTTGGACAGGTTTGTTTCTGGTGTCTCGCACCTGCGACATCCTGGAGCGCAGGTGCAGCTCTGCTTCCGCGTGATACTGATCGCTTCTGCGATCATAGAGGCCTAGGAGCTAGCTCGCTTCTGCGGATGCTGGTACGCATGTGCGAAGGCTGCTTCTACCGTTGAGTGATCGCATCTGCGAAGGAGTTCGCTTCTGCGCTCCTGTTATTGCTTCTGCGCTTGTGTTATCGCTATATTGTCCGTAGATGCCGACCTAGTTCCGGTAAGTCAAGTTCGCAGAAGCGAATGTCGCAAATGCGATAGCTCAGATGCGCTTATTTGTCCGCAGATGCAGAATTCCTGGGCAGAGAGTTTATATTTGAGGATTTTGCCATTTTCTCCAAATTCTGGGTTTTAGACCTCGGTTTTTGGAGGTGTATCGATTTTATTTGAGTTATTTTGGTTAGATTTGAGCCGTCCGGAGGTCATTTCACCCGAGAAGTTTATTTTAGCTAGTGTATCAGTCTGTCTTCTTTGAGGTAAGTATTTTTCCTAACATTATGTGGGGAACTACACCTTAGGATTTGACTCTCTATGCTAATTGTAGTCCGTGTACGCGTGGTGACGAATACATGCTCGGACTTATTTGTGGAAAGTTGGCCTTTTTGGGTTCTTAGGTCCTTGTATTTACTGAATATGCAGTTGTTTTGTTATGAATACGTTTCTTAATTACTAGTTTCACCTCTACCTTCTTTAATTAGAATTAACTGCTTCACGATCCACTCTTATTTCTTATGTGATTCATATGTGCCTTAACTGAAATTGTTATCTCTTCAATTGTCATGTTATCTTTCCCCGAGCCGCTTATCTTTATTTGAAATTATAATTATCTCTATTGTAATTGTTCATCCTTAATTGAAACTATGATTATCTTTCTGCCCCTTATCCTTAATTTAATTTGTTGTGTCTCTTTCGTATTTTCCCAACCTTAAAAGAAGTTTAGATATCTTATATCTTAGTTGACTTGTCGTTATTTGGAATTATTCGACCTGTGTTATCTCCCTTGTTGTTGAACTGTACATTGCGGGCCGTTGTTACATATTATTTCCTTCATTTTTAAGTTGCTCTTATTATGACTAGCATTCCCTATTTTGGCTACTCCTTGTGAACTTGTTCTTCCGTTTTCTTTGAGTTCTAGAATTTATGAGTTGAATTATTTGTCGTACCATGTATTAGTGTTATTGTTGATGTTGTACTTGTTGTTGTGATGCACGAGGTTTATGTCGTGCGGTTGTTATAGTGATACACGATGTTTCTGATGTGTTATTGTTACCATTGATATTTGCACATGCGGCGTGACAAGACAGGCTATATATATATATATATATATATATATATATATACTAGTTCCTCGGCACAAGCATTGCACGTGTATTTCAAGTTTTGTAATCTAGATTTTTGTAAAAAAATTATTACATTATTAAAATAAAGTTTTGATCAAATAATTATAAGTTTATAGAATATTGTATATCGTCATGTGGTAACTTATTTGTCTAGATCAAGATGATCAGGCCCGTCTGAATCTATGAAGTTAATACTTAAAATGTAACTAGATAAATGAGGTTTTTTATTTTATTGTGATTTTATGAGGTACAAACATGTAATGACGCGTAGTTCGCCTGATACTTCCTTATAGATGACATTTCTGGTGTAGATTCCTCTCATTCATTTCATATGCTTTAGCTATGACAATGACTCTTGTTATTGGTATTGATATCCCCTTTCGAAGTTTTGATTATATAAAAAGATATAAGATAGATACAAACCAACATTGAAAATTGTTTGATCATATGCTTTATTTATCTTCAATGAAAAAGAGAAGTGCATGAAAATAACAAGTTATGCTTTGTGGTTCCATGGATGCAAAAGCCAAAAAAATAGCAAGAGTTTAAAAGAGCACTATTCGAACAGAAAATTGACATTATTATTGTTTAGTTTGTAAATTAGGGATCGGAATGTCTTATAATGTACCTCCATCTATAGAATACAAATTGTGAACTATTTAACGCTCACTACAAAGTGCAAATATCGTCTCGACTTTATGAGATCTATCTTACCACATTATTATTTCAAATTTGTAACTCTCTGACGGTTTCTTCCCATCAAATGAGACTTCAAATTTGTGGCAACTCTTTTGACTTTTATAAACCCTTGATTTTGCTTATATTTATGTATATTGATTGAATGTTAGTTTGTGTCTGATATGTGAGTTCCTTTAATGCATTAGCAGCATTTCTTGGGCAATCAAAATTTATTTTCTTTATATTACTAATCTAATTCGTTTCGCTTTGTAATCATAATAACAAAAAAAGTTATAGTAATCATTCATAATAGTTTCAAATATTAAGTCTGTATATCTAGAGCTTTAATAGGGATTAATTTCCCAAAACTTATTTCATGTGGATTAGCATGAAGATCTAACGTATTTGTGCAAGTGCTTTCTCAGATTACTAGATATGCTATTGTGGAGGGGGGTGAATTTAGTTATCAACAATATTTGAAGTATAATAAGGAGTAATACTTAGACTAAAAGAAATTAGAGAAAATTAAATGAACTACTTTTGCATCAATAATGATGATGATGATAATTATATTGTTAGGAAAAGTAATAGTACATTAAAACAATTAATAATACTAACAACAATCTTTTCTTATAAATAAATAATTATCAATTAAATTATTAAAAAAACAAAGTGAAAGGAGCAGTAAAGGAGATTACTGTATCAGTGTTTCTTAGCGATTTGTTAAACAAATTAAGACATAATCTTACCATCATTGATAAAGCTTTTCCGACAATGTTAAGCGTTTGCGATTTGTTAAACAAAGTAAGACACGAAAGTAATCTTACCATCATTGATAAAGCTTTGCCGGCAATGTTAAGAGTTTGATCAGAATATGTGGTTCCTACTTTCCTCCATTTAATTGCATTTAAAAGGAAACAATTTAACAAGAAAAGTCACTTTTAAAGTATATGTCTTTTCTCTTATTAACTTATTTTTTGAATAAAATATTTAAGTTATTTAGAAGGGAAATTTGATAATTCAACTTTTAACTTTTGAGCTTCCCACTTATATATATATATATACACACACGTGGGTTGCACATGTGGCGAGACAAGATGGGAACATTATTATGCACGTGTGGCGAGACAAAGGGTGCATTCACTTTACTATTGCAGTCGTGGCAAGACAAGGTGGGATGTGTCAGGAATTGATTGTGATGACTTGTGATGGCCTGGGGGCATTCTTGTTGTTGATATTTGTCTAGTGGTACACTTACCTGTGTGAGCTTCATCTTGTGGAAAGTTGTGAGAAAATATTCTACGTGTTGTCCATTTCTTTTCCTACACTTACTAGCTGGCATGAACTATGTTAGGACACTTGCAAAAGCATACATGTAGTTAAGCACTCTTATCGGTTAAGAGGTTTTCTTGATATTGTTGAGTATAGATGCACACCCTTATTTTCTTGCCTTCTATGTGAGAATGGCCCTATTTGGCACGTGAGTCGTTAGTGCGGTTATAAAGTTAATGAGAGCACAAGATGCCAAGTGTTAGGTTCAGGTATTGGGACCCGTGAGTTGTAAATATTCTGAGGTTCTGTACCTTTTGGAGTTTATTGGCTAAAACCCGGTGTGAAAGCGTTTGGTTTGAGTTGTTACATGTCCTTTCTGTATCTGTGATTATCGGATTTAGGCTATGTTTTCGTTCATTCTTCTATTTCATTAGTATGGTATTCCGCTGATAGTTGTTGTTTTTCTTTCTTACTGCAATTACCATATTATTTGCCATTTCGCGTAGTCTTTATGTAGATATCATACTATGTTGTTCATATACTTATACTTGTTCAGGTTATTTAGTCCAGTAGGTGTCTTGATTGTTCCTCGTCACTACTCCATTGAGGTTAGTCTTGATATATGCTTGGTAGCATTGTGGTGTACTCATACTACACTTCTGCACATTTTTGTGCAGATCGGGGTATTTCGGGGTTAGTTGATCATTAGCTAGCTATGCGGATTGTTGCTGTGGAGACTCAAGGTAAACCAGTTGTGACGTTCGCAGGCTTCGGAATCACCTTCTTATTTTGTATTCACATTGTTTACCTTATTTCAAAACAGTTGTATTTAGAAATTTGTAGCAAACTATGTAGAGCTTATGACTTGTACTACCGGTTTTGTGAATTGTATGTATAGAGATTTCCATTCAAATTGTTAGATGTTATTTAATTATTGTTTATATTTCAGTAAATGTTAGGCTTACCTAGTCCCTAAGACTAGGTGCCATCACGATACGCAATGGAGGGAAAATTGGGTCGTGACAATAACCAACTGTCGAGCCAATAAATCATTAAGTCTCTCCTCCTGATAAGAACCATTACCTCATTATGAACCAAATAATGATATGTGCTCTTAAATGTGCCTCATATAAATCCGATCGCACTGATCCCATGTCTAAAAATCTCATCCCACCCAGTACAAGTCGTTCTGAAAATAAGTCACCACAAACACTACCAAAAGTCTCATATGATGCCACCATGTGCCAACAAGCCACAAACTCAGAATGTGATAAATAAGGAAAACGAACTCTGAAAAGAACTACTCAACCCACGTAACTAATTAATCAACCGGAAAGGTGCTAGTATCTAGAATTCTTGTTATGCCCTTTTATTGTGAGTTATTATGCTTAATATTATATGGTTATTTTTGTAAAACGACAATATATTCATACTTTTATAATAATACTAGTTTCTACGAACGTACTTTGCACGTTATCAATTGTACGTACATACTCGGTCTATCAAAATCTTGCATTAGTTATTCGTGTGGAAAAATAAATTTTAATTTATGAAATTATTATTTATATAGATGTAACAATTAATGAGGAAGAAAATGAACGACTTGACATCGTATGAACCTATAAATATTATTAAGTTATGTTAGATATTATATATACTTATTCGTATCGCCATTACATAATAAGTACTTCTTTGTAAGCAAGTGTTTTCATGTATGTTCCATTATGACGCTTGATTGTTCCATTATTACTAAACACCTATTGTTAGGACCGAAAATAGTCAGGTGTCATGCGGGAGCTGGTAAAGTAAACCTTGAACGACGATAAATCATATAACAAAAGAGAAATCTACCAAAAGAGACATAAACTTATAACGCGGTTCGGTCAATTGACCTACGTTCACGGCGGAGATGAGCAATCCACTATATAAGAAAAGAGTACAAAATATCGAGAGAACAACCCCACGAAAAGGCAAACACAAGTGGCACACTAACACTTGTCCCGTAAAGTTCTCCCCTAAACACGACTCTCAAACCCCATATGACTACATTGTGGATGCTATTGAATGAGAAGGAAGGATCCTCAATTTATAGAAGTCCAAACTTTTTCCTACAAGAAAAAAGACTAGCCAAACATGGAAGAATTATAATTTCCTTCCACAAAAAGGAAAACTCAATTATGGTAAATATATTGTCCTTTCCTTCAAAAAATAGGAAAACCAAATATGGTAAGAAAATCAGGACAACACCTAACAATTCTCCCCCTTGGCCTAAATTTTCTGACAAAATAAATCTGATCCACCTTCTTCACATAGCCTTCAACAGGTCGCATCTCCAAATCTCCACCACAAAGTTTGTCTTAACGTGAGTAGTTCTCCGGTTAAATTTCTTACACAAAATCATGATTACCGCCAAATAGGTTACGACTAGAACTAAACCTGCCAAGATGAACCTGTCTTGAAACTCGCTCTGATACCACTTGTTAGGAAATAATCAGGTGTCATGCAGGAGCTAGTAAAGTAAACCTTGAACGACGATAAATCATACAACAAAAGAGAAACCTACCAAAAGAGACACAAACATGTACGTGGTTCGGTCAATTGACCTACATCTACGGCGGAGATGAGCAATCCACTATATAAAAAGAGAGTACAAAATATCGAGAGAACAACCTCACGAAGAGAAACACACAAGTGATACACTAACACTTGTCCCGTAAAGTTCTCCCCCTAAACACGACTCTCAAACCCCATATGGCTACATTGTGGATGCTACTGAATGAGAAGGAAGGATCCTCAATTTATAGAAGTCCAAACTTTTTCCTACAAGAAAAAGGACTAGTCAAACATAGAAAAATTATAATTTCCTTCTACAAAAAGAAAAACCCAATTATGGTAAATATATTGTCCTTTCCTTCAAGAAGTAGGAAATCAAATTTGGTAAAAAAATCGGGATAACACCTAACACTTATGTCAGTTGTAGGAGATGGTGTACTAGATATTGGCATTCATAGAGAAGAAACACACAAGAAAATATAATGAAGTAATTTGGTAAAGAAATACCAATATAAAATTAGGTAATAATTTATTTTATTAAATATTTACACCAAACAAATAAATACATTACTCGTAAAAGTATTATAGTTCAAATAGAAAAAGGAAAGAAATTATGTATTTTAAATTCCACCACAAAAAGTTTTTACTTTAGAGCTTAGAGGGTGTTTGGGTGAGCATTTTTTGGCTTAATTTGGTGTTTTCTTAACATCTAAGTGCTTTTAAGTTAGGGTGCTTTTAAGCCAAAACAAGCTAAAAGCTATAAGATGTTCCGAAGACTGCTTTCCATACGAGATATGGCCATTATGAGTTCCTGGTGATGTCCTTTGGCTTGACTAATACCCCAACAGCATTCATGCACTTGATGAATAGGGTGTTCAGGCCGTATATTGATTCCTTTGTCATTGTCTTCATTGATGACATCTTGATTTACTCACGTAGCCTGGGGGAGCACGAGCAGCATTTGAGAGTTGTGCTCCAGACTTTGCGAGAACATACGCTATATGCTAAGTTCTCCAAGTGTGAGTTTTGGTTGGATTCTGTGGCATTCTTGGGACATGTGGTATCCGGAGAGATATCAAGGTTGATCCCCGGAAGATTGAGGCAGTTCAGAGTTGGCCGCATCCTACTTCAGCTACAGAAATCAGGAGCTTCTTGGGCCTAGCAGGCTATTATCGCCGATTTGTGGAGGGGTTTTCATCTGTTGCAGCCCCATTGACTAGATTGACTCAAAATAATGCCCCATTCCGATGGTCCGACGAGTGTGAGGCGAGCTTTCAGAATCTCAAGGCAGCATTGACTTCAGCACCAGTCCTAGTATTGCCTTCTGGTTCAGGGATGTACACAGTGTATTGCGACACTTCACGTGTTGGTTTGGGGTGTGTTTTGATGCAGGAAAGGAGAGTTATTGCTTATGCTTAGCGCCAATTGAAGGTTCATGAGAAGAATTACCCTGTGCACGATTTGGAGTTGGCGGCGATTGTTCATGCTCTTAAGATTTGGAGGCACTACTTGTATGGAGTGTCCTGTGAGGTTTATACAGACTACCGTAGCTTACAACACTTGTTCAAACAGAGGGATCTTAATTTGAGGCAGCGCAGGTGGCTTGAGTTGCTGAAGGACTATGATATCACCATTCTTTATCATCCGGGTAAGGCAAACGTGGTAGCACATGCCTTAAGCAGGAAGGCAGAGAGTATGGGTAGCTTGGCTTATATTGCAGCAGAGGAGAGAC
>ML259913.1:36820-52288 GCA_005239495.1 Nicotiana undulata | reverse complement strand
ATCTTCACCAAAAACCCTCAAAATTGAGATATAAACTCCAAACCATATTCCCGATTATTTTCAACAACACCCAATCCAAACAAATAATGATTTTTGAAAACCCAAATTTGAATTCAAGCTTTCAAGCTTTTTAATGGCTGTCAATGGTGGATTTGAGAGAAGAAAAGATGAAGAACATATATATGATCGCCAATTTCTGAAAACGATGAAGAACAGAATGTAGCAATTTCGACTTGTTGAATCTCGAAGGTCTGAATTCTACAATTTGAAGAAGAAGGAAGGGAGAAAAGGAAGAAAGGGGAGGGGAAAACGGCTGGTTACGAATGATGGGGAGAGAGAAACGTGGGATATATGGACACCTTTAATTAAGGAGTAAAAATCTGCCCATTAATTATACCCCTTTAATTAAGGAGTAAAAAACTGCCCATTAATTATTCTCCTAAATTAATTATGGTATAGATTTGGTAATTTGGTATACTAAGTATAATTAAATCAAACCTTAAAAATGGAGGGTGATACGATTTCATATATGGCATAGAAATGTAAAAATTCCTTTCATTTACAAGGCAATGAAGTAGCTCATCTCTTGGCAAAGCATGCAGAGACTCTTTTTGTTCCCAATAAATTATGTCTTTTGTCTATTCCTCCACCCTATGTCATGGCCAGGATGCTGGCGGGCAAGAGAAAAAATATTTATGTTAAAACTTTCTCCATTAGTGCTTGTGGACATCTAGCCAAAGTTGGTAATCATCATGCAATGCATACACTCTAATTGTTGTTAAATAAAATTGTTCATTCTATCAAAAAAAAAAGAAACTTTTCATTTGAGAGAACAACCTACATCTACTATGTTATTAGCAAATTGCATGACCATTTTAAATAATCATCCTTAAATTTTCAACTCTTTATCCATGAGTTCTTCTGCTATAATATAGATTTTCCTTTATTGGAACTAACAGAACCAAGGAACAAGGAGATGCGATGCTATAACTCATTATTTACTTTCATACATTGTTAATTAATCAAACTTTTATTTATCTGGTTAATAAAAATAAATAATAAGAGAAGCTAGGAAAGAATTCATATCCTACTAGTTGCGCCTTCAATCAAAAATTAGTTGTTGTGTCTTTTTAGCTTATACTCCATTACAACATAGTGCCAGCTCCCCCTTTTTTTTGTTCAAAATAAAAAATTTTATTCAACCAAGTATAGAGATATACACAACTATCAGACTCAAGAGTTAGTTCTCAAAAAGAATTACATAACTCAACTAAGGCTCTACTCAAAACATGTGGCTATGCCATGTTATCGGTAGTTTTAGCTTATCACCTTCTATGAAGGGTATAAGCTAAAGAACTCTTCATATAGTTGCATTACAAGCCAATCTATGTATGGTTAATAATTCAAACTATCTAGTGTACTCTTCCATTTATAATTTCTCCACCCTATAACATGTAATTGTATAACAATGTCCTTCACCTTCTACCCATGCTTTTGCTTCTTTTGTTGAAATCTTCTTGCGTTTTTTCTATGCCCAAATATGATAGACAGTCGCTGCAAAGAGAAAGCCTAGAATATTAGCTCTTGGCCTGTTATTGATTCAGCTTGATACCCAAGACACTTCCTCCTGCCAAGTGCCAATATTCCGTCTTACTCCTAACCAGCCCAAGATAGAACTCCGCACCTGTTGTGGATAGGGCATGCAAACATGATGACAAGGTTTCCTCCATGTCAGATTCACACTACACACACCATTTATCAGCCTATATTCCACATCTCCCCAGCCTGTCCAAAGTGGATAGCATATACTGGACTGCTAGCCAGAGAATAAATTGATGCCCCAGAAAAATACTTTGAACCAAAGCTGCTTTCTCCTAGTATAACTTTTGAAACTGGGGAGGGGGGGGGGGGGGGGGGGGGGGGGGGGGGGGGGGGGGGGGGGGGGGGGGGGGGGGGGGGGGGGGGGGGGGGGGGGGGGGGGAGAGGGGTAAAGAATTGATATGCTTTTAATACTGAATTTTCCTTGCACTACAAAACTATTTAACAATGCAACATGGTCGCTATGACTCACTAGCCAAGTCTTTGCTTTTGATATCTTCCTAACTAGCCAACAAGCTTGGTTAGGAATGGAAATTTGTAGTAAATCTCTATGTTTTATACATAATATTTTATCCATAGACTGTCTTTTTTCTAAGTGACAGCCCGCAGTAGCATGCAAATAGCTGATTTGTTTCACCTATAGAATTCTATAATATCTAGTCAAGCAGACCTAGGCATGCACATTTTTTTCCAAGCTAATAGAGCTTTTCTGGGAACCTCATTAGTTCTTGTCCATATGAAAATTCTGCGAACATGGGTTATCATACTGATGATCTTTTTTGGCAGTAGAAAGATTTGAGCCCAGTAAGTCTGTATCTCAAATAACACACTTTTGATCAGTTGCAGTCTCCCACTGTAAGACGAAAATTTGGTAGACTAACATCTGATCTTTACACTAGAGGCAAGCATTGGTGTAATGTGAGTTTCCTACAAGATAAAGGTACTCCCATGTATCTAAATGGCATTTTCCCAGCAGAAAAGTTCATCTCCTAATGATCTGTTATTTTAATTCACTAGACATTTATGCTACATAAAGTGAACGTTCGTCCATATTGGCTTTAAGCCCAGAAACTTCAGATAAGTGATTTATTGCATGTAACATTAACTGGATGAAGAACATATATGCTCTTCAAGACATTAACAAGTCATCTGCAAAACAAATGTGTGCTAAATCCAACTTTGAGCATCGGGATGATAGTTAAAATCTGGATTCTGTCTCAAGTTCTTTAGGGTTCTACTCAGGTACTCCATAGCAAGGACAAAGAGGTAAGGGTACATCGGATCTCCTTACCTTAGCTCTTTTTTAGCATGAAACCTCGTGGTTAATCCACCATTAATCAATAGAGAATAACTGGCAGCTGAGACACAAAACACGATCCAGTTAACCATCTTCAATGGGAAGCCAAATTACAACAACACCATATGTACATCGGATCTCCTTACCTTAGCTCTTTTTTAGCATGAAACCTCGTGGTTAATCCACCATTAATCAATAGAGAATAACTGGCAGCTGAGACACAAAACACGATCCAGTTAACCATCTTCAATGGGAAGCCAAATTACAACAACACCATATGTAGATAGCCTCACTCTATATAGTCATAAGCCTTCCTTATGTCTATTTTAACCATACACCTAGGTGAAATCCCTTACGTTGAGTAGCCTTTAACCAGTTCATGAGCTACTATCACATTATCTAGTACACTTCTCCTCTCAACAAGGGCTGAGTGAGATGGCCCTACAATAATATCCATTGTTGCCTTCAATCTAGTAGTCAAGATTTAAGCAATTAACTTGTATAGAGTTGAACAACAAGCTATTGGTCTAAATTCTTAAAATGGTAGGAGCTGCAACTTTGGTACTAGTGTTACAGTAGTACAAGTTGCTCTTTTAGTAATTTTTCATTGTAAAAAACTGCAGTATTGTTGTTGTTACCTTTTCTCCAATAGTATCCCAGTATGCTTTGAAAACTTTTGTTGGGAAGCCATCTATGCCAGGAGCTTTATCATTTAGTAGGTCCTTGAGGGCTTGTAAAATATCATCCCACTCACAGGTTTGACAAGTTCCTATTACTGAGCTACAGAAAGACAAGGTCCATTTCTTGCCACAAGTATGTTTATACAGGGAGTTATGATGCTGAGGTGCCTAGTAAACTCTTAAAGAAAGTAATGAATTCCCTTTAGACTAACTGTGGATCAGTGATTAAATCACCTTACTCATTGTGTATGGAAGAGATTTTGTTCCTCGCTCACCTAGCTTTCAGGTGAGCATCGAAGAATTTGATATTTGAGTCACCTTAAGAGATCCATGTAGCCCTGGATTTTTGTCCGAGTACTCTTTCATGAATTGCATCCCATTTTTTCATCTCCATCAATGTCTCATTTTCATCACTAATAAGCTTGCTATTGAATAAGTCGGTTGCAAGCTTGTCTTAGATATCAACTAAGTTTTGCTATAGATTAAGCAATCTGCTCTTTAGTGATGAAAACTGTCTGTTCAAGTGCTTAGTTACTAGCTCCACTAATTTCAGTTTCTGCCGGACCACATACATACAATGTCCTTTGATATTTTGCTGCCACACATTTTGTACAATTACCTTTAATGCTTCCTGTTGTAGCAGAACATTAAGCAGTTTGAAGGTTCTTCTCTGATAGTGCCTGGCAACTACATTGTTGATCACTATAGGGGAGTGAACTGAGCACTCAGGGTTTATATAATTGTATTCAAGATTGATGTATGATTGAAATCACTTAGCATTTCCAAACACTCAATCAATATGGATGTATATCCTTTCAGGGGCATCTCATTTGCTACACGAAGAAAACTTCCATCATTTCTCAGTAATCCAGCACCACCACCCCCCACCACCCCAAATTTGTGATACAATTTTGGAAATCAAACATTTCAATAGGATGGAATGGTACCCCATTGACTCTATCATCACAACGTAGGAGTACATTGAAGTCTCCTAATATGACCCAAAGGTCGTTTATAGTTCCATTTAGGCTCATTAACTGCTCCCATAATTATTTCCTTCAAGTGTTACTCCCTCTTTTCAATTTTATGTGAACATGTTTGACTGGGCATAGAGTTTAAGAAAAAATGAAGACTTGAAAATTGTGGTCCTAAACAAGTCAAAAAGGGGTCCAGAGTATTTGTGTGATTATAAAAGCTTCTCATTATAGGTAAAATTGTAAGTTTAACCAAAATTGTTTCCAAATTTAGAAAGGTTTGAACGGATTTACCCATACACATAGGTCATTTTTACAATTAAACGGAGGCATTTTATCCTCAGCGTGGCATTGTATCAGCTGGGCAAAGCTAAAGAGGATATATAGTCACTACAACTAATGCTTTTTTCCAGCCCATCCAAATCCTTCCATTGCGTGCATGAGAGTAATTAGTATAGAAGTCTCATTCCACTCCAAATCTCATAGTAATGTTTGCAACTTTATGTTGTTTAACTCTTGTCTCAGGGAATCCTATTAAGTCAATATTATTTTTAAGCAAAAAGGCCTTGAGTTCTTTTTTGCTTATGGGCTTATTCGGACCACTAATGTTCCAAGAGCAGAAAAATCATGGGGGGGTGTCTTTTAGCAATCATTTGACTTACTCTCCTTTCAGATCCATCCTTATATATTCTCAGAGATGAGTATTGGTTTGGTCTAACGATACATTTGGATCACTTTCCAATTCTGAGTCGTGGTGATTCTGAGATTCATGTTGATTCCTCTGATCATTCCCTCGAAACACTACTACATGTTTACCGCTTTGATGCACATGAGTGGGAGCATTATGCTCTTCTTCATTTTTTGATGGTTCATTGTGTTTGTCCTTGAGTACCATAATATCTTGCTTAACCTTCCCACTCCTTCTCCTGAGGTGGATTCTTCTGCACCGTTTTCTAAACTTTTGGTGGCCGTACCTGCTCATGTTGATTTTCTTTTCCATAATCTTCAATATAGTAACCAAACTGGACACAATTCTGACAGAATGTAGGCCTCCACTTGTATTTTATGTCTTGATTCCAAAAGCTACCATCTGATTTTTCAATGGTCACCTTACTGGCAGTGGTTAAGTTATGTCCATCTCAATAAGAATTCTGGAATGCGAAATCCTATCACCTCTAGCAGTCAACTTATCAGTACATATCAGCCGCCCCAAATAGCTAGTAAGTCGACCCCAGTTCTCCTCAGTCCAACATTGTTAAGGCAATTTAGGGAATGTCACGCAAGAGGGACAAATCTCAGAGGTTACTTGTCCGATTTGAAATCCGGTGCCCATTCCTTTAGTATCAACGACCTAATGTTGACGGTATAAGGCCCATTTTAAATTAAGATGTGCTTATCATCCTCCGATCCAAACTTGAAAATTAAGTGCCCATCATCATGAAGGAGTACTCTCGGGGTTGAAACAAAATGACACACTCCATACACAACTGTAACATCTCCTTACATGCAGGAGTGCCTCCCAAAACATAATCAATTAACGCACATCTCCATTTTCTACTATGTTCCTCCATTTCTATTTCATTTATTTTCACAACTTTAATTTGATTCCATCTTTAATAACTGGGGAGGGGGGTTCAACTACATGCCTAGGTGTTGAGCTCGATTATTTATAACCACATCCGTCATTGTAGGGTTTTCATATCTAGAGTTTACCTTTGTAGGGCTTGGCGCAAGATGTGTAGCTGAGAAATTCAGTCGTCGAGCAGTGGTATTAATTGGTTCATCCTTCTGTATCAGTACCCGCGACTGGATCTTCTGTTGCACACGACTCGAACCTTCTGCCCCCTACACATATTTAACCAATTGTAATGGAGCCAGAGCTCGAGGAATGCTTGACTGAGGGGTAATTACCCTTTTATTGCCATCTTTCATCGCATTAGGGAGTGGAGCTCGAGTTGTCTGCCATTTCCGACGCAACATAGCTGGGAGCGCACGTTAACACACATTTGCTTAACTTGCGTGCGTACGTGGAGCTTCTCTTTCCTCTACCTTTAAAGATCATTCCACATAAAAGTTACTATATGCTACATTAATCCACAATGCCATCTCTTTTTGAAAATATTTAAAAACTTTGGTGTGAAACACTTGATTTGATTGGAGTAAACGTTGGTGTATGCGGTTGTTTGGTTTGGAATAAATTATGCAGGTATTAGTTACGCAGAAACGAGTTGTGTATATATTTTTAATACAGAAATTACTATGCAGAAATTAATCGTTTTTGGTTGTTACTATGCATAAATTAATTGTTTTTGGTTGTTTGCTTTGTTGCATTAAATCACTTTATATAACTTAAAAGATATGTTTTTTAATTATATTAATAATTAATACACATTACGAGCTACACTTGTTTTGGTACTTATGAAATAGGTTAGAACAATTTTTAATTATTTTTAGCTAGTTAAAGCATATATTTTCAGAAGCTTCAAGTTATTATAAAGGACAACAAAATCAATTAAATAATGGAATATGACCACTTAGGCGGTATTAAACCACCACCATGGGAGTTTCAAATCTTTGGATTGCACTAGCTTTACAATTAATAATAAAATTAATTCGTTCGTGATTCAAGATTCACTCGCAAGCAAATAAGTAAAATACAAGTGAGAATAAGCTAAGACTCCTACAAAGCTGAGTAGGAATTCAATTAGGTGAAAGATTATTCAAGTAACGAGGGTAGTGTCATTATTTTGATATTTTAATCTAAGTATAGCTTATACCTAGATACATAGGTGAAACCTAAAACCCTATACACTATTTTTATTTTACTTTCTACATGGCATGAAATAATATAGAGATTCCATCGTAAAGTTATGCATGTCCCATGTAGGAAAGAAACTAAAGTCCTAAGTCCTAACAAAATATTGTTGTATATTTTATGTAGAGTTTTATACATAGAATTAACTCTCTTAAAATATCAGCCAAGCAATATATAAATTGTGGATTCTTATACATGAATTGTTACTCCTTAACCACAAACCCAACAACCCCTTACAACTTGTTTAGATGGTTGATACATGTCGTTTCATAATGTATCGTATTGTATTGTTTAGTGAATACAGTATTTGGATAGATTGTATTATTTTCCGTCGTTTCATTATGTCATGCACAGAAAATATGAAAAATAAACTTGCAACATTACTAAAAAAAATTAGGATATGAAGTAGAATTATTTATAACAAATAGGGAAAGATAAAATATGATATTTAATAATAAAGAAGGGCAAAATGAGAAGGAAAAAAAAGGTAATGATGCCACCTTACCAAATCCGTCGTTACATAAAGTGAGACTTTTCGTCGTTACGTACCAATTGATTTAACGATATGATACAATAAAATTTAAGTAACAATCACACCAGACTTTGTAGTTAAAGTAACAATATGATACAATGCAATAGGTAACAACCATCCAAACAGGTTATTAGTGTCTTTGACACGAGGTTTTATTTTTAATTTAAATTAAGTTTTATTCATTTTAATTTTATTCTCTTGTTAAGGTTTTTTTATGATTTTGTAAAGAATTAAGGAAATTAAAATACATATCACTAAAAAAATTAAATAAAGTGTAAATTGTTATAAATAATTATCTAATGGTGGATGTCCATAACTCATAGAAGAGTAATACTCACTACTCTTCTCCATTATATCCATTAACCTCCCACTACATCTTACCATTGTGGTTGTAACTATCATACCTCCATAACCTCCCCATGATCTCAAATGTTTAATGTCATGTTTATGACATTCTTTTGTATACCTCTATGCAATACTATAAATAGAGAATGAGAAGTGATATTGTACACACTTGAATACATGGAAGAAATAAGAATCTCTCATCACTTCTCTCTATATCTCTTATCTATTTTTGTGTTTTATTTTATTGCTTTGAGCTTAATTTCTTAACATGTTACCAACACGAATTGTTACTTTATTTGATACTTCGTAAAAATGATGAAAGAGGCAAGGAATTGATTTTGGAGATAAAGTTATTAACAATGTATGTTTTCTTCAAGTAAGATGTCACACTTAATTTTTATTTATTTATTTTGTTTGACTAATGTCCAAACCTTCATGAGAGTTTCAGTGAGCTTTGTCAAGTGATAAAGGTGAATTTTGCATTTCATTTCCTCAAAGATATTTGTGGTAAGAGTGATTTTACCATTACCAAAGATATATGCACATGTAATATACACAAAAAAAAAAAAAAAAACTACAAGATGCAAGGCATCTATGACATATAAATAAAATAATAAATGTATTGATGACACTATTATATTTGTGATGATGTCATATGTTGTATATTGTTTAATTTATTTCTTCTAACATGTATTAGTTTAACATTTTTCATTACCTTATCAGTTAACATGTAACCATACAGTAAACTGTGATAGATTTTATTATTTTCTTATTGTAAAGCATTATTTACCTTTTTAGTTCATGAAGAATACATGTAAGAGATTTTGTTTATTTTTTTTATATTTGACCAAGTCATGTGTTATTGTTCGTGAAAAAGATCTATGATAGTTCTAATTAAAAATTCGAAGTGATAATTTTTTAAAGGCTCAATGGTGATTCTCAGTAGCACTTCGGCCTATTCTGCTATTTGTTGGGGGTAAGACGGTGGGTCCAAGTCCTATCGCACCTTGAGGTTAAGACACCAGGTTTAAGTCCTAATGTGCCATGATAATAAGATAATGGGTTCGAGTCTCAACGCATTATGGCCTAACATGCCTTTATATGGGTAATGCATTGGGTTTTAGTACCAATGCACCATATTAGTGATATAATGATGACTAATGAAATATAATGTTATTTCATGAAAATGCATGAAGCTTGTCCCATTTGATTTGCTCATTTTTGAAGTGAATGTAATAGCGGTGCATAATAAATCTAAATAAAGACAAGTGGTTGATCAATGAACGCGGGTGTGCCAAAGACCAAAATAATAACAGTCATCATTATGGTAATTGTAAAAAGGAGAACAATAAGGGTTCTCAAAATGATCCTTCAAAGGTAAAAGAATATGTATCAATGTGGTCTGTTAATATGAGACACGTTCACATAATTATAGTTCATTCGTTGAAAATGTGACTTGTGATAAGCAATGTAAATGCAGGCTCATTCTTGGAAGTCAATGTTGAAATATAAGTGTGATAAAAAGTATGCATAAGACTATGCTTACGTATGGTTGGATAAATACCACAACTCACCTCTACGGGAGGCTTGAGATAAAGAAATATAATGAATATTACTATGTGGTTACATGAATATGTCATTGGTCGCTGTGAACACCCAATTTTTGCCCCGCATGGAAATTACTCCTAATAATAATAATAAAATAGCTTTTAATGAATTTTAGAAACTTTTCTTTATTTAGTTGCATTTCATGCATGTTTAATATTTTAAAATTATAGCAAAATCATAAAAATTGTCACATTATTTCATTTCATGTAATCCTAGGTTTAATTCGCATTTTTAGAAATTAATTACTCTTTAATTGATAGATTAATATATAAAAGTCACAAAAAATATACATTAACTTAATCAATTAGTTTACTTAATTAGTTAAAATATTAATTAGGTCGTTTTGGTAAAAACAAAATTAATTAATAGTAAAGTGGTTATTTTTGAAAGATAAAATTTACCTCTCATATCAAATTTGCCCAATTTAAGAACCCAAAATTTCAAACCCAACCAAATTCCCCACTTACAATCCTAATCCCCTCCTACCTAATTCCTACCCACAGAGTGAGCCATTCCCCACCCTACTGGATCTCTGAACAGCCGCAATTCTCTTCTTCTTCAAAAAGAAATGGCGACGTTCTGGATAAAAAACTAGATGAAAAAGTAAACAAAAAGTTGTCCTCTCCTTCCTCCATAAGATCTCCAACCTAAAACCACCATGAAGAGCCATGAAAGCTAAGAACAAAACCCAAAATCAGTAGCTATTTTTCGTCACGAAACTTTCCTCTAAAACATCTTCATTCTACCACCAAACTCCAACCAAAAGCTAACAGCAGCCAGAACAATCTTGAGCCGCCATGAAAATGTCAAAAATGGGATTGAAGGGTTGAGTTCGAAATCGGAAAGACGGATCTGTGGAGGTTCTTTTTTTTTTTTTTTTCTTCCGGTCGCGGTCCCGATCAATTTTTCTCAAGTTTTCGGCATCAATTTTTGGAGTTTCATTCCCTCTCACAACTACCTTGTTAGGGATTTGATTTAGATATTTTCATCACTATAAAAGGTTCATTCTCTTGCTCGTTTCTTTTATTAGTTTTATGTGACTAGTTTAGTTATGGTTTTAAGAGTGATATGAGTTGTTTGTTCTATGATTTTACTCGTTATACTACAGTGTTGACCCAAAAATAGCTTTTGGAATATGCCATTTAAATAGTAATTTGTGGAAAACCTATCTGAATCATTAGTGAAGTTTGATGTCGTTGCTTTAGTGTTAAAATAATAGTCATGATAAATGGGTTAATGACTCTCGAAATGGAATTAGACATTTGTCTTTTTAGAGGTTTTCATTTCATGGTAGGTTGTGAAGATATATATATATATATATAGCCCTCCTTGGGAGTACTACAGTTGTACAAATTTTAAGAAATTTTGAGAACCTTTTGAATGTGTGGACAGAACGATAATTGCAAATTAACATTTTTCGTTTCTTTCCATAAAAAATCCATAACAATGGAATGAACTCTTATACTTTGGCTAATAGACCTTACATTGACTCATGGATACGTTAGTAACTCAGTATGCTTTTGGCATGCCCTTAGTTAATTAAATCATTGTGATTGTGTACACGTTCGTGTGATAATTACGATTTTCTTTCAAAATAAATTAAGGTACGCGTTCGCGCGATTTTGGCCAAATTTTTTCTTAAGTAATTAAACGTGACAAATTGTGTACACGTACGAGTGACATGATTTAAGCGCCGATTTTCAAAATAAAATCAAGGTACACGTTCGCGTGACTTTGGCCAAATAATTTTAATATTAAAGGGCTATTAATTATGTACACGTACGCATGACACGGTTTTTAGCGCACTAAAATATGAGTACACGTACGCGTGGCTCGTTTCAGATAATATCACCACTACGAATAATAGAATAATAAAAGCGGTAAAGATATAAAAAATGCACATAGGTATAAAAGCAGTAATTAAACCATTTACGTCAAGTTTAATCATTAAGCGACCGTGCTAGAACCACAGAACTCGGGAATGCCTAACACCTTCTCACGGGTTAATAGAATTCCTTACCCGGGTTTCTGATTCGCAGACAATTTAAACAAAGTCATAATTCCTCGATTTGGGATTTTAACAAATATATGGTGTCCCGGAACACCGTTAAAAATTCGGGTGGCGACTATGAATAAAATAAATCCCAAAATCGAATATAGCGGGATATATTTTATTTCTATATAAAGATACTGGAATACTATTAGGATTATGTTGGAAAAGAAATCATTGATATATATTTGTTTATTCTAATAAATATTGTCAAGGTTTTTGTTGGTTATGCAGATGCATACATTTTTTGAAGATCGTTATTCAAACAATCTATTTGTATGTGGGGGTACTGCCATATTATTAATTCACAAGGCATAATTGTTGATACTCATTTAAGTCATGACAATATACTAGCAACTGATAAAGCAAGTGACTCATTACACAACAGATGTGTGACTTTTCCTTGAAGAGAAGATTTCAATAAATTGTTGATACTCATTTAAGTCATGTCAATATACTAGCAACTGATAAAGCAAGTGACTCATTACGCAACAGATGTGTGACTTTTCCTTGAAGAGAAGATTCTAATAATATTGAAGATGATGTTGTTTGCATAGCTCAATTGAAAGAAGGATATACCGAAGAAGACATAATAAAGCAAATTTTTCTAACACACGATCTTCAACAGAATGGTGAAATTGATATTCAACAAATTCGTTCATGTGATAATTTCGCTGATCTGTTCACTAAGGAATTGTCAACCTCGATGTTGGAGAAGTTGAAGTACAAGATTGAAATGCATTACCCTCAAGAAATAAAGTGATGTTTTCATCAAGGGGAGGCAAATACGCATTGTACTCTTTTCTCTTAGCTAAGATTTTATTCCAATGAATTTTCCTGGCATGGTTTTTAACGAGGCAACAGACAATGCGTATTACTACATGATATGTGTACTCTTTTTCCTTCACTAAAATTTTTTCCCACAAGATTTTTTCTTTGTAAAGTTTTAATCAGACACATTATATATAGACATTCAAGGGGGAGTGTTATACTAATTATCTAATGGTGGATGTTCATAACTCATAGAAGAGTAATAGTCGCTACTCTTCTCCATTAACCTCCCACTACTTTTTACCATTATGGTTGCACACACTTGAATACATGAAAGAATAATAATCTATCCTCACTTTCTCTATATCTTTTATCTATTTTCGTGTTTTATATTATTGTTTTGAACTTAGTTTCTTAACATAAATCACAAAAAAACAAATGTATAAGAATTGTAAATAGCAAATTACATTTTGGGTATTGATGTCATTAATGAACTGATATTATATATTTTTTCCCAAAGAAAAAGCATGTTCTTAGAAATTCCGCAATTGAGCACAAAAAAAAAGAAAAGAAAGGAAAACCTTGTCGTCCTCCCCACGCATAAACAATCATCATCAAAAAGAGAAAAGACGAAAGAAGAAGAATAGACCGAAAGGAAGGAGAAAAAATCAACCGCTTTGGCCTTAGCGGTTGTCTAAAGTCATCCATCACAGGTTTTCAGACATCTCCTATTTGCCTTCCGATCTTCAGCTTTCTTTAACTGAAGCCGCCATTCAATTCACACATAATATACACATACACAAAATTTTAGGGTTTGATTGCTTATAGTTAGCTACAAAATTTCAGTACAAATGAAGCCAATACGGCTTCCAGAACCTCCGGCAAGTCCACGAAGAATGGGCGGTGTGCCGGATATATTCGAAGGCGGAGTACATGGCGTGATTAGACGAGCTGTTATCATCGGCACTGGTTTTCCTGCTTCTGAGAACCAAAGTATTGGCTTGGTTCAAGCTCTCGGCCTCTCCGACAAACACACTTTATATGTGAGTTCTTTTTCCCCTTTTTCTAATAGAATTTTCAATTTTGTATGTTTTTTGTCGTCCTATTTGATTTCAGTTGGAAGAAAGTACTCATGGTTACTCTAGATGGTGTAGATGCTGTCAATTGTGGACCAGTAGTGGTTGTTTACATAGAGGATTAATAAAATTGCAGGAAACTCAAACTGTGTTAAATAGGAAAATACTTTTGTGTCATAGATGGAAATGTGTATGAGTGATGTAACGAGTGTCTTCCTGACTCTCACATGGACCTAATGAAATTGAATTAGGAGAATGAATGCGATTTAGAGTTGCCCAGGGCTTTGGTCTAGTGGTTAGAGTGCAGTGCGCGAGTCACGGGTTCAAACCCTGTCGCAGACAAAGCCCCGCCTTTAAGTGGAGAAGGATGGAATGGCGGACTCATTATCTACCAAGTTTCGAACCGTGTGGCACTAGCCTCGCGGATTTCTAGGATGTTAAAAAGAGGATAATTTAGTGTTGCTGGACTATTATGTTATGTGCTTGCTGATATCTGGCAATTATTTTAGACATCGATGTGTTGTAGGACTAGGGGATTAAAAGTGGTAATGGCCAAAATTATGAAATGTTTGGATGGTATCCAATGCATAGAAATAGGATTCTTAGGGAAATTTAAAGTTTGGGGTTGACAAAGGTGTATTTTGAAAGGGTTCTTTCAAAATTTGTAGGGAAAAAAGTCAAAATATGAAAAGATAGTGGGTGTGGAATTGAAATATTGCATTGGAGAGTGAGATTGTACTAACCGTGGTTAATATTTCCTTAACTGGTAAAAAGGTTGATAACCTTTTAGTGCTTTGCCTATAGACTTTGCTTGGGGCCTAGGATCTTATTGCCTTTGTTTTTAAAGTTACCATTTTTGTATTCAATCCTAGCACATAGAACTAGGACTACATGCATGTTCGCTCTTGCACTGTTTTTTTTTTAATAAGAGGAAAACAAAGTGGAAGTATTGACCAGTTCCCCCAGCATGCGTTTTTATTTTGCCTACCCGGACTTGCTTCTTGGTTACTTGGCCATTTATTTGACCCTTCTACAAAGTCTAGAAGCTCGTGTATTAGGTAACGATTGCCTCATTTTCTTGTCAAACAGTGTTATCTAAGGCGAGAAGCGCAAAGAAGCTCTAAGATTCGTTTGGGAATAAAGTGTGGGCTTTATGAAGAAAGGTGCAAATGGAGAAAAAATACAAATATGTATGTATAGTCCAAGACTAATACTTACAAGCATGGATACCAACTATATGAAATTTCCACAATAAATGCAAATTTCTCTGATATCATTTTGAGAATACAAACTCTTGTTGCACCCCAAAAATGGATTTTGTTAGAATCAAATTACCATAAAGTAATAGCAATTGAGTTTCATAGTAACTCAGATGAGATTATATCCTGCATGGTTAACCAAAAAAGAGAAGGATAAAGAGAAAAGAATGAAGTTTCCATGCTTTTGGCTAGTTATGCTTTCTATGCAATTAATGTAAAGGTACACAAGATGTTAAAACAAGAAACATGTTATGTGGTTTTCTTTAATCAAATCAAAGCTCAAAGATTTTTGGTGTTCATGTTGCTCTGACAAATGATGTCAGGAATTTGACTTGTGCTGTTTTGGAATCCATATTACTCTGAAGGATGCTTGTATGCAACGGGTTGTGTTTTGTTCTTGCATTTTCTTCTCCTGTGTTCTCACGCCCGCCAAATTTGTTTTGTGGGTTTGGGGGGGGGGGG
>ML259913.1:3025-36756 GCA_005239495.1 Nicotiana undulata | reverse complement strand
TTGTTTTGGGGGTTTGGGGGGGGGGGGTGCTTTTTATTGCGCTTCTTCGGTGTATTGCTTTCAACCTGATTTTAATTGATTTGTATAAGTTTCTACTGGACCAGAGGCCTGTCTTGGTTAAAAAATTTGCATGAATAGGGTGAATGAAACCGTTGAAGTTTCTAGTGAACGGTTTGCATGCAAATTTTATTAGAAATTTTAAAAAATTTGCATGAATAGGGTGATATTAGAAATTTCTATAATTTTTTATTCAAACTTTTTTTTAAATTATTAACTTACAAAGTGATACAAAAAGGTAAGGAGTGGGTGATAAGCTTGAAAGACCTGTATTTATTTTGGGAAATTGTAATTATCGATCAAACCTTGTTTCTCGAAATCATTGTTGATGCTATCCATACATGCAGCGCGTTACAAGACCAAGAGGAGGAGTCAATGAGTGGCTACACTGGCTTCCTGTATCTCTTCACAAAAGGTTGTATTACATCATAAGCCAGATATGTAGGCTTCTATTGAGAAGTAGGGCTAGAAAACTGGGACCTTTCCCTTGGGAAAATGGTGGCAATGCAGGCTTATCATCTATTTTGGAAGCTGATGTGAAGAGTATAGTTAGAATGGCTCGCGAGACATTTGAGAAGTAAGTACCTATTCAATTCCAGACTTCATCAGTCTTTGATGATTTATGTGATTCGTTTGGTTCCTGTTGCATCTTATGATAATGGGTTAATTGTGGTAATAAATTTCTTTGTTCGAACCAATAATAGATATACACAACAAAGAATGCTTGTAGTATTGTTTTTACTTGTTGGAGCTAGTACATTTGTACAAAAAATAGATGATTTCTGGTTATTGAATTGTTATGCACAGTTGACTGGTCACGTTCTTGAGCATTCATAATATTATAAGATGCAGACGATTCTTTATTAGTAGAGAATCTCATGGATTATTTGAGTTTTAGTCAATAAAGTTATTAATTTTTCAGCTCTTTAGTGGTAAAGCCTTCCACTTTCAACCAAGAGGTCGGAGTTTAAGTTACTAAGGGAGAAAAATGGAGGAAAAAATCAATTGATCGACTACTTCCTTAGCTTAAGCTCGTTCTGATGGCTGTATGAATCCTCTATTTTTGTTCAGCTCTATTCGGGACCATTCTGTTCTGTCATAATCTGTCTCTTTTAAGAGAATTAGAAGTTCTCTGAAATTAGAGATTCTGTCAATCTCACACTTAATTCTTATGATGACACAATTTCTTGTCAAACTAAAAAGACTCTTGGCAATCATTTGACCTTGTAAGTAACAACTAAAGTTTAGTTTCAATTACTTGGTGTCTTCTATGGATCCTTCATTTCCATTGAATTCTGTTGTTAGTTATAACTTATATTGGCAGGGATGCTGGGAGTTAGCTTGTTGGGACAATTTCCTTCTATGTGATCTAGATGATACCTAGTCCCCTTTTAGCACTTCCAATTGTTGTAGTGTCACACTTACTGATTGGTGCCATGTGAAGGTCTATGTGGAATATGAGGAAATTATCTCATGCGGTTTTCTTTCGTTGTGTGCTACTTATATCCGCTGCCAGCCTGCCAGTAGTACTAGGTGTAGCTAATTTTGTATGACTGTACATACATCTTACCATCACATTTTCTGACACTAATTTTATGACATGTTGGGACATAGCATTCCAGCATTTTCTTATTAGGAGTCTAGTCGGGTGCAGTACACAAATAGCCCTCAAAGTGGATGGTCTTGAATTTTTGTCCCCGCTTGCGCTATGTGCAAAACTTCAAGTTTGACTAGAGTTGCCCCTCACTTTCCCCATGGGCAGCACTTTTAACTTTTAACCGTTCTGCCCATGAGGAAAGCGGGGATCAATAGTTAAAGACCACCCATAAAAGTGTCATATTTATTTTTTGAGTCTATTCTGCTATATGTAAGGTAAATTAGATTATGTGAAATAAGAGAAGTTATTAAATAAGGAAATTGCTTAAGTAATTAGATTCTTTTTTATGATACAATTAGGAGCACATTCTATACAGTTAGCCTAAACATATGGAATGAATCTGGAATAGTTTAATATATAGCTACATTAATTTCTTGTCTTTCAACATCCCCTCAAACTCAAGGTGGTGAAGCGACTTGAGTTTGTACATAAAAACTGAAAAGCCAAGCCAAGTATGCCAAAAAAGCTACTGTTTGATGATATGTAATATGTTACTGATAATTGAACAATGATTTGACCCCCTACTAGGTAATGTGGTGGCTGCCTGCTAATATGACATTAACATGTCTTTGGACAACGACATACTACTTCCTACGTAAAGACGTGTTGTTGGATGACGTGAATCCACGAGGAATAGAAGAAGACCTTTACTTTTGTGGGAACATTGGGTAGAAATTCAATAATCAAAGGAGGAACTCAATACATTATCCTATAAAGAAAAAGAGGAGGAGACAACCTTTTCAAGAAAGTGATTGGAAACTTTACTTTCAGTGGTGGAACTCAATACCCAACTTCTGTACCATAAAGAAAAGAGGAGAAAGAATCTTTGAAGAAATAAAAAAGAAATAAGAGTGAAAAGAAGGAAAACTCTGGCTAGGCACGCCGCCACATGCGGGTAGATAAAAGCTACTTTACCAAGATTTTAGAGGTTTTGATACATGTTTTTCAAAAAAGGAAGAAAAGGCTTTTCTTGAATTGAATGTCGACCTAAGTTTGCTCCGACACGACAGTTTTGGTGCCACACTCCTGTGGACACGATACTAGTCTGGGTGTGGGTATGAGATATGTACCGGTTCTGGTCAAACAAATTTGGGTACTTTGACCCCGAAAGACGGAAAAATTCGGGACGAGATACAATTTGATTCCCGAAATCAGATCCTTATCTGGGAAATCAATCTTTCACTTATCTACAACTTGAGAACAAAAAAGAAATCCACACTTTGCAAGCTATACGTAAGTATTCCACAAATTTCTCATAATTTAGAGATATTTATATATTTTTATTTTTTCTGAATTATTTTAGCCGGATCCCGCACTCGTATTCCTACTAGGATCCGTATCCCCGAATCTTATAATTTGCATCTCGAAGGATCTGACCTCTAGATCCGCACCTGTATCGGACACCTGCACCCATGTCCGAGCAACTTAGATGTAGACAAGATACAAGACGACTCCTTTTTGTCTAAATGTTGAATATACAAAACGACTCCTTATATAGGAGTTTAAGGTATTATGTGAAATAAGAGAGGTTACCTATATATTGAGTATCCGAATGACAAATTTAGGGAGAAAAATATGCACTATTAACATAAAAGCGAAAATATCAAAATGCATAAATCTCTTGACTTGCGTATCCAAAGGTGTGGCCTTGCGGTTAATGAAGTGGGTGCAAACCGTGGAGACCAGGGTTTAAATCCTAGCAAAGACAAATCACATTAAGTAATTTCTTCCTATCTGCCTAAGCTTTGGTGTGCAGATTTACCCGATACCTGCGATGGTGGGAGGTTGCTAGTATCTGATGGAATAGTCGAGGTACGCGCAAGGTGGCCCAAACATCACCGTTATTAAAAGGAAAAAATGTCTTGTCTTTCCGTAACTCCCCTATACATTGTCGGTTTGATACCATTTTATAGAACTTGTCTTTTCTTGGTAAATATCTTACTATCACGTAGTCTGTCGTAAACAACCTCTCTACCTCCATAAGGTAGGGGTAAGTAAGGTCTGCATACACATTACCCTCACCAGACCCCACACTATGAGAATATACCGGGTATGTTGTTGTATCTTACTATCACATAGCACTCCCATAGCAGTCTTCCATTTTCAACCATCTTCCTTTTTCATATAATGTGTTACATGTTCATTTATCATGTGATTCTCCTAAAAGACAGAGATATTTGAGTTGTATGCATCCATGATTCTATCTAATATCACTTCCACTTTATTCTTCTTACTGGGTTAAAGTTGTGGTGTATGTGTTTTGTCTAATTTCTACTTATTCTTAAACCCTTTTTTCTAGAGTGTTTTTCTATTGTCTCTGTTTTCTATTAACTCTCACGCTAGTTTCATCAATTAACAGAAGCGTCATCTTCTTATTCATAACTGGGATTAACAAATATGGGTAAAAATAGATCTCTATTTACACAGTTATGGGAAGCTTCTCTCTATCTCCTTCCATTGTTCTTTCCATTGTTCTCACACTTGTAATCATGCTCATTCATACATATCCTTTATGACATTATTCCTTAATATTCGTTACAACAACAACAAACTCAGTGTAATCCCACAAAGTAGGGTCTTGGGGGGGGGTTAGAGTGTACGCAGACCTTACCCTTACCTTGTGAAGGTAGAGAGGCTGTTCCCGATAAACACCCGGTTCAAGATAAAAGTTAAAGAAGCAGGCACAACACATAGTAACATCAACAAGATAAGGTGACATGGAGACATGGTGATAGAATAATCGAAGCAAAATGATCAACATAAGGTAAAAGAAACCTATGGATATGAATGTATTAAAATAAAAGAGTAATACTAATGTGACCGACATTAAATTGAGACACCCCGCCTAACTACTAATCTTCTACCTTAATTCCCAACCTTCACACCCTCCTATCAAGGGTCATGTCCTCCGTAAGCTGAAGGTGCACCATGTCATGCCTAATCACCTCTTCCCAATACTTCTTAGGCCTACCTCTCCTCTGCCCCAGGGCATCTATACTTCTCCTCTTCACATGAGCGTACCATCTCAGCCTAGCTTCCCGCATCTTATCCTCCACGAGGGCCACTCCCAACTTGTCTTGGATAACTTCATTCCTAATCTTATCTCTCCTGGTGTGCGCACACATCCATCTCAGCATCCTCATTTCTGCTACTTTCATCTGCTGTACATGAGCGTTCTTGTCGGCCAACACTCCGCATCATGGAACATAGTTGGTCTAACCACTACTCTATAAAGTTTTCCTTTGAGTCTTGGTGGTACCCTCTTATCACACAAAATCACAGAAGCGAGCCTCAATTTCATCCACCCCGCTCCAATCAAATGTGTGACATGTTTGTCTATCTCACCGTTACTAGACATTATAGATATGAGGTATATGTATTAAAATTCTTCCTTAATATTCGTTAATATATGTAATAAAATTCTTCTCTTTTCAAGCATTCGAAGTTACGATACATTTTACTACATTTTCTTAAAATATCTCCTGCAACTACCTTATGCATATAATTACTTCATTTGAGGAGCGAACGAGTGCTGTTAGAAAAAGTTAGTTGAGAACTCTTAACAGGTTGTAGTCTTAAATTATTGTTTAAATAAAAACTTGGGCATAACCAAATAAAAAACATCTAAGGTACTCATAGTTCAGCCATTCTTGAACTGCAATATGAAGGCAATTTCGAGACAATTTTTGTGATAATGGAAGTCTTTTTTTAATGGTTAAATAATATATTTTATAAATATTAGCACTAAGCCAGTGCAACGGGCCTAGTTACAGGTTGTGCAAATCAGCTATTGCGTCTAAAATATTATCAAATGACAGACTTATAAAATAGGAGAATACTTTTGATTTTGAAGTGCGCAAATAGATGACTATATAATTGAAGTTCTTTTATTATGGTTTTCCCACTAATTAAATTAGTCAATGAACTATTCCCCAAACAAAAATAAGTTAGGTCACCAATATGAATCCTCTATATATTGTAATATATATGCTCTATTTGGGCTCAGTTTATTCCTACATTGGTAAGTAATTTGTCATTCAGGGAAAATTGGACAATTCTAAAAGAATACGCTCATACCTACCAGACTTAGTGTAAGTGTAACAACAATTAAGCCTTCACGCGGGTTTAAATCTACCTTGTTCTTTTTAGAACCTTCAATCACCATAATATTTCATCTGCTGACTGGTCCAATTCAAGGCATGTTGAATCATTTCGGGTAACTATCCCTATCTTCTTATCCTGTGGTTTTCTCTCATAAAGAGAGGAGGAGTGAAGGCAATAACAATTGTAGGAACTGTGTCATAAGTCAAATTGCTAAACCAGAAGTTTCATTCTTAGTTAGCTTGCTTCAGCTTTGTCATAATTGCTCTAAGCCTTTCGGAGTGGTTTCCAATAGGATAAGCAGATGACCTAGAGTGGGGTTTCTTTCTCTAAAACAATTTATTTTTACTTTTGATGTCCTCTTTGAAAATGACCTTCACTTTTTGTAACCCGAAAAATAATGTTTGTGCTCTTTCTACTCGGTGAAGTAATGATGAGCTTATATATTGCTCTTTTGCAGGGATGGTCCATTGCTGGTGGTTGCATCTGGAAGAGATACAATCTCAATAACTAGCTCCATTAAAAGATTGGCATCTGATAATGTTTTCGTTGTCCAGGTATGAAACCTGATGCGTCTGCCGTTTTGCAATAAATCCAATGAATACTTGCACTGGGTTCCAAAACTCTTTGCGACCTCATCACTTTAGATCGGCTGACCCTGGTCTTCTTTGAGTTTATGATATTCCCTGCTCGTCCGAGCTTTTGTAGGCCGAAGCAAATGCTTAGATGGGAACATGTCTTCTTTTGCAGAACGTCTTAATTGAAAGTTCATTTCACCTCTTCTCATTTTTATCTTTTCCCCATGTTCTTTAAAAAAAATATTTTTTGGTGGTGAGATCGGTGGCTGGACAATATCTCAAATGGCATTTCAGAGTCAATGATGAAATAAGTGGAGAGTTTTTAGTACCACTAGAGATATGGTAACATACCTGCAATAATTCTAAGTCCCTGTTATAGAGGCGACAAGCATTTTTGGGAACAAGGCATGTGTTTTAACAACTGACAGCTGGAATCCTATGAACTTCTTGTATCTACAGGGGACTAAGGAAATATCAGTTTTGTTCAAATAGGGTTGGTTAAAGCTTCTTAATTAATAGCCTAACTATGAATGACGTAAAAGTTTACCAAACTAGGTCTAAATTATCTTGAACATCTGCAGTGTAACCCTGGATGGTTAAAAGACAAGGTTACAAGAAACAAATTTATGTTTCTTAACACAATTGAATCCCATGATCTCTTTCTTTGTAATTGCCTGTTTATTTCTTTACTTGGTTGATTTTAATGCCCTTTTTGCTGTCTAATATAAAAATAGTTTCTATTGCGCCACTTTTCTTCCCTAAAAGTTGTTTAATTCTTGCTTTTGGACAACTTATTTATCTATGAACTTTCATCTACCGGGGTTTTTTTGGTTTGGGGGGGAGAGATGAAGAAAATGAGCGAAGAATTTGATGACAAGTATATCATGCTTCATGCTCCACAACGACATCCATTTCTTTAAGTATGCATATATATGTCCAACTTTCAGATGAGAAAGATGCGATTTAGTCTCGCGAGTTCTTTTTTTTATTTGATAAGTTAGTTTAGTCCTGTAGTTTCTTACTGGTTGCCTATTAGAGACTAAATTTTTGAGAAATCCTTTTGGCTTATTAAATAATTTTGTATAGCTGCCTTGTTTCTTATTCAAGGGACTGATACTTTTATAGTGATAGATATTCTCCTGATAAGTATAACCGTAGTTGATATTAGCTATAGACTATAGAGGAACCAAAATGGTGAAGAAGAAATTAGGCTGCATTTCCATTAAAACTCCTCTTACTGAATGTGCACAAGTCAGTAACTAGAGACTTCTGAAGCATGTGTGTCCAGATCTTTTTAACAAAGTACTGGCTGACTCATGAAGGATTCCTCAATTTTAGGATCTGCTAATGGTAGCTAGCTGCTGTCTTCCGCTTTATCTTGCTAAGAAAGCTGTTAATACATATTTGGACAATACATCATTTTATCTTTTGTAAAAGCTTGAATAATTTTGGGTCTGGAGAAGAAAATCTCATTTATTTTCCTCTGCTGCATTTCAACTTCAGATTCAGCATCCAAGGTCCCGTTTGGATAGATTCGACTTGGTAATCACGCCCAAGCATGACTATTATCCTTTAACTCCTCAAGGAAAGGGCCAAGTTCCTCGTTTTCTGCACAAGTGGATAACACCCCATGAACCGCCTGATAAGCATGTTGTAGGTATCCTCAACATTTATATAAAGTTTTAGCTTGTAATATGTAGTATATTCTTGAGTTGAGAGCTGTTGTATCTAAACTGGTTCATTTCTGGGCTGTGCCTTTGTTTTATCTGTAAAGGTACTTACAGTAGGAGCTCTACATCAAGTTGATTTTACTGCACTTAGAGCTGCAGCTATCACCTGGCATGAAGAGTTTGCACCTTTGCCAAAGCCGTTACTGGTGGTCAACATTGGAGGCCCTACAAGTACGATATTTCTTCAATCCAAATCACTGATCAAAATTAAATTTCGTAACTTCATTGTGTTAAAGAAGGGAAAGTATGAAAAGACAAGGCTGAGATCACATGAGATATGGTAATACTGAATACAGCATATGAAAAATTGCATGAGATATGAATAGGAATGTATGATGTAGAATTTTGAAGTATTTAATGGTTATACTGATGGATGCGAAGTTTGTGAGACGATATCTTGTTTGTAATGTAGAAAGCATTTAGTAGAAACTGGCCCCTCTGCTATTGTACCTAGTTCCATATGAATCTTAGGCTACTGCATTAGTTGTAGTGGAGTCAATCATCTAACTTGAGTGGGTAAGAATAACTGAATGAGATCATTGAAAAGCAAACTACTTCTATGTCAAGGAGCCAAGTCCGTTTGTGTAGATTTAGTGCTTTTTAATTCTTGCTGCTCAACATCTGCTAGAGTGGACTGTACTTTATCTTCATAACTATTACTGGGTTTCATATTGCTTGGTTAGCTATTGTCTGTTCCAATCTTTACTAAATGATTGTCGTTCCTTTTCAATTATCTAATATCTATAAAGATTAATCATCGTTATTTCATGTTTTGCATGTTATTTGTCGAGCTCCCGAAAAAATCTTGCTTTTGTACCTTCAGTTATTAAACGCCTAGGAAAACTAAGACGTATGGGAATTCACAAATTTCATCAGCACTGTGGAGTATGATTTATTTTGTTCTTTGTCTACCTTCACCACTTGGTTCCTGTATATACAACTTATATCCTTCCTGGATTATTATTAGGATACTGCAAGTATGGGTCAGACCTTGTTAAGCAATTAACAGCCTCCCTTCACAATGTTCTTGCGAGCTGCGGGACCATAAGAATATCGTTCTCCAGAAGGACACCAGCGAAGGTACTTTTTAAAGATTGTATTTCAAATTATACCAAGTAGAACATGTTTAATGCGTCTGATGGTCTGAGCCTTGTTGACTTCTTGCAGCATTCCTATATCGTGGTCAAAGAGCTTGGTGCGGATCCAAAAGTATACATTTGGAATGGTGAAGGTGATTCAAGACAGAATTATTTGGATTAGTTTGTGTAATTATAGTTTTATTTGAAGGATAATCTAATGGATATGTTTTCGTATATCTTCAGAGCCAAATCCACACATGGGGCATCTGGCGTGGGCGGATGCTTTTGTCATCACAGCAGATTCAGTTAGCATGTTAAGTGAGGCTTGCAGTACTGGGTATGCCTGACAATCAGTTCAGCAGTTGTTTATGATCTATTATTTCCGTACATGTATTTCGTTAAAATTTTATTGTGATTCATACTTTATTTTCCAGGAAGCCTGTGTATGTAGTTGGAGCTGAACGCTGTACATGGAAGCTCACAGATTTCCACAAAACACTCAGAGAGAGGGGACTGACTAGGCCATTCACTGGACTTGAGGATGTAAGAATCCCTTACTTTTTTTCTTCTTTATAGCTAAAATTGGGCAAGCTATAGCTTAAGAAATTCATTGTGTATGTCTTTACGTTCTAACCTGGTGGTTCTCACACAGAGTAGTTGATTACTGTGATGAGATTCTGTCATGCAGAAAGGGAAGATTGTTCTTCAAAACAAGCATGCCTAGACGATTCTAGGTGCTTGTGCGTCCAAACTTTTCTGTTCTTGTCAGTACAATAATTTGGGCTTCACCAGTTGGTGGTAAATTTAGGACATGACTGGTGTGTTTATTCTTATGTGCTTACGTGATATTGTTTCCTTGAGTGAGAAATAATGAGAAGTCACCTGAATAGTGTTTTTTGAAAGTGAGCTTTACTGGAAGACATCTGGATTGCTTATGGTGGAACTGTTCTCTATATGGATCCCTGTTGTCTTCTTTATGTATTTTCTTTATGTAGAATTTGGTATGAAATGACTATGAAAAAACAGAACAGCGAAATAATTAATAACTGGAAGCAACTACTCAATACCTTCTCAAGGTAGGGGTAAGGTATGCGTACACACTACCCTTTCCAGACTCCACCTGTGGGATTACATTGGGTTTGTTGTTGTTTGTGTTGTTGCTGTTGTTGTAGTGATATATAACTTATTGAGTAAAATAACGTTAATCATTTAGGCATGGTATGACTAGATAATCTAAATAAAAGCAATTTAATTGCTGAGAATTTGTTTTTAAAAGAAATTTGTCTATTTGTAGGAAAAAAAAACTAAGTTGTGAAAACAAATGGAAATCAAGTTGAAGTACAAATATATTGTACTCCCTCCGTTCCAATTTATGTGTACCTGTTTGACTGGGCACGAAGTTTAAGAAAAAATGAAAGATTTTTGAAATTTGTGGTCCTAAACAAGTCAAAAAGGGGCCCAGAGTATTTGTGTGGTTATAAAAGCTTCTCATTAAGGGTAGAATTGTAAGTTCAAGCTAAATTATTACCAAATATAGAAAGGGGTCATTCTTTTTGGAACGGACAAAAAAGGAAATAGGTTCACATAAATTGGAACGAAGGGAGTAGTAAATATCAAAGTAGCTCTAAAATTAAATTGGTTCCATTGTAAAATGTTTAAATGGAGAATCATATACAACAACAACAACAACAACAAACCCAGTATGTTCCCACCTGCGGCGTGGGGAGGGTAGTCTGTACGCAGACCTTACCCCTACCTAACAGGTAGAGAGGCTGTTTCCAATAGACCCTCGGCTCAGGAAGGGTTATAAGAAGAAGAGGAAAGCAAGAAAGGAAGAAAGAGGGAAGAGAAAAGAAAAAGGGAGAGAAAGGATAAGTAGTACCAAATAATAGCAACATGGAATACAATACCTGAGACGAACAAAACCACATAACGTAATAAAAATCTAAGAATATGAAGGGACATGCGTGCTACTAAGACTATCGGCGAGTAACTAAAAACTACCTACTAACCTTCTAGCTTAATCCTTGACCTCCACGCGCTCCTATCAAGGGTCATGTCCTCAGTGAGCTGAAGCAGCGCAATGTCCTGTCTAATCACCTCTCCCCAGTACTTCTTAGGCCTACTTCGACCTCTTCTCAAACTCGCCATGGCCAACCTCTCACACCTCCTAACGGGAGCATCAATGTTTCTTCTATTAACATGTCCGAACCATCTCAATCTCGACTCCCGCATCTTTATATGATTCTCCTTAGTGAAGATTTATATAGCCAACCCCAACTTGTTTGAAACTCAGGTGTAGTTGTTGTAACCAATGTAAGTGTTAATGTAACAAATGATGTACATGCAATCTTTTAAAGCATCAGCTGAACTAATCATTGTATAAGCAATAAAAAGATAGCTATGAATAGAAAATGTAGTATGTTAGATTTCGTTGATTCCCTGCAAGCATAGGTTTGGCACTGCATAATTCCCTCCTTTTTTGTTTGGAAGGTCTCCTGATACTTGTAGAGACTTAGCACGAGCTTGGTGCTAGGCAATTCTCCTTTTCAATTTATAAGCTACTTACTACTTGTAGAGACTTAGCACGAGCTTGGTGTTAGGCAATTCTCCTTCTCAATTTACAAGCTACTTACATTCTTTAAAAAAAGTTAACTATGAGTGGGCACTAATAAAATTGGTAATAAATGTGTTTCAAAAAATTTCTATTCATTTAAACAAATAATAAAAGAGGCAGCTTCATAATTATAATTATTTTGAGTGAATAGAAGAAAGTAAATTCATTCAGGGCCTATTTGGTTGGTTGGACAAGGAGAGTTAATCTCTGTATAGAATTCAGCGTAGACATTATTTAGACCTCTCTTTTATAATAAAACTCAATAGATATCCTCTTTGGTTTAAGAAATATCTGAGATCTCTCTTCTGGCATTAAAGAGAGAGAGATTTGGGGGGTCGGGTGGGGGGGATGAGGATGGAGAAACAGGGCTAGGTGGGGATTGACTGGGTGAAGTTTGCATGAAGGAGGTGCTTGGAACTTTCCCCTCCTTTTTGTATTTATTTATTGATCTTTGTGCTTTTGTATAAACATATTAGAACTGTAGGGAAACAGTCGGAATATTGGGATGGGGAGGAGGAGGTTAGTCTAATGAAACATTATACTGGTAGGGAGCTCATTGATATTTATCAAATCAGAAGGCATATTCAGATTTTTTAACTAGAGGGCGGGGTTAATTAATTGATCCAATAGTTAAAACCGTTGAGTGTTAGAATTGAACAGGAGTAACAGTACTCTATAATAATATATAAAACTACATCAAATATAATTAGGATAGAAGCGGTCATTTAGTGAGACAAGAGATCAGATTAAGTACCTCTTTTAATTGTAAACGGCTCGATGTATAAAAAGTAACTTAACAACTTCATCGTCTTTTTATTTCGTTTATTTAAAGCTTAAATCGGAGAAAGAGAACGTGTGTAATTGCTATTAAGAAGAAAAGAAACATGAACATGCCCGGGGAACTTGGATTGTGCGGTGATTGTTGGTGTGGGCTAGGTGAGGGAAAAGGAAAGGGATATTGGTTGGAGGTGGTTGTTGGTGTAAAAATTAATTTCTCTTTTCAGAAGGTTGCAACTAGGAGTGGCAAATGGTCGGGTAGGGTATGGGTCGGGTCGAAAACGGGCAATGAAAAAATGGATAAATTATCCGACCCGACTCATATTTAATACGGATAAAAAACGGGTTAACCGGCAGATAATATGGATAACCATATTGTCCATGACTTCTTGCATATGATCACTTTTGGGGGAATTCTTAGTCTCCCTAACTTGAGGAACCCCAATTTAAGGCTTTACAAATAAAAAAGTTAGACCCATTTGTTATCCATTGGTTACCCACTAGTTATCAATTTTCTAAATGGATAAAATGGTTCTTATCCGGATCAACGTTTTCAAAAAGTTCATTATCCAACCCATTATTTAGTAGATAATATGGGTGGTTAACTGTTTTCTTTTAACCATTTTTCCACCCTTAGTTGCAACTATTCATTAATGCAAAGAGTTGAGAAAGGGAAATCGTTGAGTTGTTTTTGGGATGTCCCACACACCTGGGAGTTTTACTCTGAAAATGTGCCATGAAAATAGTGCAGGAAGATATGGTATGTGACTCAGTTTTTCACTTTTTGGCGTCCTTGCTGAATTATTCAGTCCTCTACCGTTAATGGCTCCAAAATTTGACAACAGATTTCTTGTCTTCTTGGTTTTCCTTATGCAATAATAATGGATACTTTAGGGTGTTTAGACGTTCTTTCTTCATAAGTTACACGATGGTTGGTGGATATACTGTTGTTCATTGTGCTGCAATCAGTTGGTAGTTCAAAAGAGTGCTGGGCCTTGTAGTTTAGTGAGGAAGTTCCAGTTTCCAAAATTTGCTCTCTGTTGACTTCTCTTAGTCGAGAATGGTTAGGTCACATTCATGAATTGCCAAATACCCCTTATTTCAAGAGAGAACGTCACAAAATCCAACATAGGCTCTTGGTCATGGATCTTGAGATCACAAAGAAGAGGAGGAAGAGGGTTATGTATGGTGAACCTAAGATCAAGTGGGGAGCCTTGACTAGGACAAAGCTCACGAGTTGGGGGTTAAGAGCAAGTGGGGGGATGGGGGGAGCTCTTTAGGTTAGCTAAGGTGAGAGAAAGAAAGGCTCGTGACCTGGACCAAGTGAAGTGCATCAAGGACAAGAATGACAATTTTATTTGATGAGGCACATATTCGTCGGAGATGGCAGACTTACTTTCATGAACTCTTGAACGAAAAAAGGGGACGAGAATATTGTTGTGGGTGATTTGGAACACTCCGAGAGTCGTCGAGACTTTGGGTATTATAGACGTATTAAAGTTAAAGAGGTCGAGGGGGCCATGCGTAAGGTGAGCAGGGGTATGGCGCCTGGACCAGACAAAATTCCGGTGGAATTTTTGGAGAGCGCGGGCAGGGCGGGCTTGGAGTGGCTCACAGGGTTATTTAATGTCATCTTTAGGATGAAGAAAATGCCCGAGGAGTGAAAGTGGAGTACGATGATCCCTTTGTACAAGAACAAGAGTGAAATCCAAAATTTATATTAACTATCGGGGCATCAAGCTACTAAGACATATTATGGAAATTAGTGTGAGGGTGGTAGAGCTGAGGGTGAGAAGGAGTGTGTCTATTTCTGAGAACTAGTTTGAATGCTGGGGCGTTCAACTGCGAAAGTCATTCACCTTGTTAGGAGATTGATAAAGCTGTATACGGAGAGGAAGATGGACTTACATGTGGTATTCATCGACTTAGAAAAGACTTACGATAAAGTTCCGCGGGAGGTTCTGTGGAGATGTTTGGAGGCTAGGGGTATACCTGTTGTATACATTAGGGTGGTTAAGGAGATATTTATGATGGAGCTAAGAACCGGGCGAGGACAATAGGAGGGGACTCAGACCACTTTCCAGTTGTGATGGGGTTGCACCAGGGGTCAGCCCTCAACCCATTTTATTTGCCTTAGCGATGGACGCACTGATGCGCCACATAAGGGAAGGTGCCATGGTGTATGTTATTTGCATATGGCATTGTACTGATTGACGAGACACGTGGCTGTGTTTATGCGAGGTTAGAGGTTTGGAGGCAGACTCTGGAGTCTAAAGGTTTCAAGTTGAACAATACCAAGACTGAATACTTGGAGTGCAAGTCCAGTGGTGCGACTCATGAAACGGACGAGGATGTGGGGCTGGATTCACTAGTCATTCCTAGGAGAGGAAGTTTCTAGTACCTTGGCTTAGTTATACAGGAGGATGGGGAGATTGACGAGGATCTCATATATCGTATTGCACGGGTTAGATGAAATGGATACTTGATTCCGATGTTTTGTGTAATAAGAAAGTGCCACCTAAACTTAAAGGTAAGTTATACAGAGCGATGGTTGGACTGACTATGTTCCATGGGGCTGAATGTTGGCCTATTAAGAACTCACATGTCCAGAAGATGAAGATAGCAGAGATGAGGATGTTGATATGGATGTGCAGGCATACCAGGATTCATAGAATTATGGATGAAGTTATTTGAGACAAGGTGGGTATAACCCCTGTGGAGGACAAGAGGGGAGAAACAAGACTTAGATGGTTCGTACATGTGATGAGAAGAGGCACAGATGCACTAGTGAGGAGGTGTGAGAGGTTGGTCTTGGAGGGCCTAGGGAGAAGTAGAGGTAGGCCGAAGCAGTATTGGGGTCAAGTGATTAGACAAGACATGACGATGCTCCGTCTTACTGAGGATACGACCCTTGATAGGAAGGTGTGGATGACGAGGATTAGAGTAGAAGTTTAGGTAGACAAGTGGTTTCCTTGTTCGTACTAGTAGTATTAGCAAGTATTCTCGTATTTTATTGGTCTTAGGTTTTTATTATTTTATGTTGTTTCTTTCATTTCGGTCATCTTACAATTTTGTTGTTATTAATGCTTCTTTTCCATGCTTTTAACTTTTCTTTCGGCCCGTGTTTCTTTTATTACTGTTGTGATTATGCTTTACTGAGCCGAGGGTCTATTGGAAACTGCTTCTCTATCTTCACAAGGTAGGGGTAAGGTCTGCGTACTTACTACCTTCCCCAGACCCCACTATGTGAGATTACTGGATTTTTTTGTTGTTGTTTTGAGTATTTGCTTGTGGATATCTATATCATGAATTGCTCGTCTCTGAACATTTGCTTGTGGAAATATGCCTAAACTGCTATATTACTTCCCCATAGAGAAGTTTATTTACTTGCGGAAATAAAAATCTTACAGAAGTTTTTTTCTCTTTATCTTTCCAAAAACAAAACAGATGTCAGAAAGTTGGAGTTACCCTCCGCTTAATGATACTGCTACTGCAGCTACTCGTGTCAATGAAGCTCTTGCTGAAAGAGGATGGAAGATTAAAGCATAGAATCCCCAGGTGTATATTGTTGTTGTCCCAGATTTTCTTTTCTTTTCTCTTTTATTTTCTTTATATGATGATGTGTTCAGAGTTCTGAGGTTATGTATTATGATTGATTTAAATCTTATAGGAGGAAAACGAGATAATTATCAGATAAAATCAGAGGTGAACATTGAGGCTCTTATTCTTTTACCCATTGAGGGTTTTTGGCACATATTGACAAAATAAATGTCAGTCTTTATATGTAAAGCAAAAGCATTGGATGGCTTGGAGGAATGTTTTGTTTCACGGTTTGCTTTCTCAAGTCATAAAAGATCAAACTTTTAACAGGTTCAAATCTTATTCTGCTTTGTTGGAAATTTCTACAATATATTTGTGTGTGCATGCCCGCACTTCATCCTTTATTTATCTCTGTGTGTAGTTATAGAATTCTTCTGTAGTCCAGATGTAGTTCCAAGCCTCTTAACTGTTGCCATTCTGTGTGTATCCACGTGCAAAATTTGCACATTCACAGTGCATCTGCTACGCACAATTGGGGATAGTTGAACTTTGTATGAAAAATACTAATTTTTTCTTCACCAAGGCACAGACTCAAACACTGAGCTTAGAAAAGTTCACTTCTTTGTTGTTTTTGCTAAATTATTGCAAACAAATATTCCTTTCTTTTCATTGTGTTTGCCATAGTTTAATTGGCACAAAATTTAATTAAAAATGATTTGTAAAATTTCAGGTCTTAAATATAGCATAATATTTATATGGTTATAAAATTTTTGAAACTTGTGCTCTTAAATAAGTCATACCGTGTGTATTGCCATAAAAGCTTCTCAATTAGAAAATATAGGAATATGCTAATTTTAAATAGATTAATACCTTGTTTGGCAAAACTTATTTTTAGCAAACGGTTTTTTTGTTTTGTTCAAAAGTATTTTTTTCTTTCAAAAATTTAGGTATTTTGCAAGTTATTAAAAAGGGAAAAGTGCTTTTGAGTATAAGCAAAAGCAGTGTTTAAGAAGTAGAAAAAGTAGAATTTTCCCAAAAATACTTCTTAATTAAAAGAAATACACTTAGAAGTTCTTTTTCAAAACTTAGTCAAATACAAATTATTTTTCATCAAAAATACTTTTAAAAAAAGCTAATTCTAAATTTTTGACCAAATTTAAGAAAAGATGGCATAAGAAAATAGTGCCAAACAAAATAAAATTGGAAATAAGAGATTTTGCAAGAAAAAAAAACAAACATTTTTTTTGTTGCTTTTGCTAACTCATAAGTCATAAGTACTAAGTACGTACGTAGTATCTTTTTAAGTTTTGAACCAAACGCATTTGAGAATATAGAGAGTACGTTCAACTCCTGACATACGGTAAAGTTAGCTTACCTGCTTCTGCTCAGGCAATGAATATCCAACCTTCCACATTTCGACACGTGCACTCCATTTCCCGTTGCCGCCTTGCAATTTACTGACTTCTTTTTCTTCAAACTTGGCATCCTATATTTGTATTGGAACTCCATTAATTCAGATTCATACCGAAAAATTTCATACCGGGATGCTAAATACTCTTTAACAAAGACAATTTTATTTTCAAGGCACGAACCCGAGATCTCTAGTTATTACTCCTTTTAATCAATAGGTGACCAATTTACCTTGGGCACACCCATTAAGTAAATACTAAATTCTGTTGAGAAATAACCCATGCACCTTTGCGCTTTGTTCTATTACTATTTATAAGATGATATAGAGTAGTTATAATCAAACTCTTCAATGAGATAACAATAAGACTCTTGCTCTCTGTCTAATTGCAGACTCCTATCCAAACCAAACTACAATACGTTAACACTCCCCCTCAAGCTGAACATGGATTAGGAGAAATGTGAAGCTTGTCACGAAGAACTGAGAGGCGGTGAGAAGATAAACCTTTAGTGAGAATGTCGGCAAACTGCATATCAATAGAGATGTAGCGAACCAATATAACACCAACAGCAACACGCTCTCGAATAAAATAAAAATCAATCTCCAAATGTTTAGTACGAACATGATAAATGGGATTGGTGCATAGATACAAAGCACTAACATTGTCACATAGCACCAAAGGATAGAGCTGTCAAAACGAGCTAGCCCAAACCTCGTGGGCTTTTCGATTTGGTGGGCTAGGACGGAATGGCCCGCCATATGAATGGGCCTTAAAATGGCTAGCCCAACCCCGCCTAAGAGGGTCGCGGGCCGACCCTTCAACTTTTTTTTAGAAAATAGAATTTCTTTAAACCCTTAAATATTTTTTCGTGACGTAGTCGATTAATCATAAAACAACTTTTGTTTACTTAGAGCGTACAAAAAACTTGATATTTGACGAGGAATTTCGTAATTGAAATGTAAGTTCTCTAATCTCTAGCTCTTCTTTTTAAAGTTACATGAATATTTTCTTAATACTTTATTTTCATTTTTCTCAAATTCAGAGATTGCTTCAATAAGCTTATATGCTGAAGTTTTCTAATTTAGGATTAACATCATTTGCCGATTTCATCATTTTAGTCCATAAAATTTTTAGAAATTCCTGAAATTTGCTAGTGCTCAAACTTTTTTGTATGCATTTACAATTGATTTTTTTTCTATACTGAAGAGCAGTTTAAATATTAATAATATATTAAAGTAATCTGAACTGATCATTGACCGCTCAAAGTAATAGTTTCTTTTGAAGAATATTATTATTGACCACCTAAAACTTTTTGAGTTTGTTATTAATTAAGCAAAAGAGAAACTAATTTTGTCATATTACATGCATGTCAAAAATTTAAATTCTAGTCGATATGGAAGGGTAAATAAGCAATCTAAGGTCGGGGAATGGAGATTATAGTTAGTAGTTTTTTGAGTTTTTTTCTTTCTTTTTTTAAATATTTAATAGTTAATTAATTTGAATTTAATTAATTTTTGGCCCACGGGCCGGCCCAGGCCTAGCCTTGGTCAAGCCTCAAGGGCCCGTGGGCTAATTTGGGCCGGGCTTATAAGCCTCAGTTTAAAATGAGCTCAAAAAATCCTAGCCCAACCCTACGCAAGTAGCGGGCTGGGTTGGGCTGGCCTCATGGGACAAGCCCATTTTGACGGCTCTACCAAAGGAGGATCAGAGAGAGGTATATCCAAGTCACGAAGCAGATGTTGGAGCCATGATAATTCAGCTACCGTGTGAGATAAGGCTCGATATTCAGCTTCGGTGCTAGAGCGAGATACATTAGGTTGATTCTTACAACTCCAATAAATTAGATTTGGTCCGAGGAAAATAGAAAACATGTAGTAGACCTACGAGTATCAGGACATCCAACCCAATCAGCATCTGAGTATGCCGTGAGAGAGAAGTTTGAGGATGACTTCAGGTGAAGGCCTAGAGATATTGTGCCATCTAGATAACGAAGGATTCGTTTAACAACAATAAGGTGAATGGTATGAGGAGAACTCATGAATTGAGAGACAGTATTTACAGCAAAAGAAATATATGGCCTAGTTATAGTTAAATACTGCAAAGCACCCAAAAGACTACGATATTCCAAAGGATCAGAAAGTAAATCCCCCTCAGACGCGGATGGTCGAGAACCAGATGTAGGGGAGTGGACAAGTTTGCAACCAAGTAAGGATGCTCGGGCAAGGGGGTCACGAGCATATTTGCTTTGAGATAAATGAAGTTCATTTGTTGTTTTTGTAACATGGATACCCAAAAAGTAATGAAGAGGCCCCAGATCATTCATAGAAAATTGAGACCTTAAGATATGAATAAAGCGGTTAAGAAAAATTATATTAGAGCCCATAACAGTAATATCGACATAGAGAAGAAGAAGAATATAGTGAGAGTCATGATGAAATACAAATAAGGAAGTATCTGCACGCGAGGTGACGAGTACGTGATCAGACTTATTTGTGGAAAGTTGACCTTTTAGTGTTCTTAGGTTCTTGTATTTATTGAATATGTAGTTGTTTTGTAATGAATACGTTTCTTAATTACTAGTTTCGCATCTACCTGCTTTAGTTAGATTTAATTGCTTCATGATCCACTCTTGTTGCATATTTCATTCATCTGTGCCTTAACTGAAATTATTATCTCTTCTATTGTCATGTTATATTTCCTCTAATTGCTTATCTTAATTTGAAGTTATACTTATCTCTTCTGTAATTGTTCATCCTTAATTGAGATATGATTATCTATCTGCAGCTTATCCTTAATTGAATTTGTTGTGTCTATTTCGTAATTGCCCAACCTTAAAAGAAGTTTAGACATCCTATATCTTAGACTCTTAGTAAACTTGTCCTTATTTGGAATCATTCGACTTGTGTTAGCTTCATTGTTGTTGAACTGTACATTGCGGGCTGTTGTTACATATTATTTCCTTCTTTGTTGAGTTGTTCTTATTATGACTAGCATTCTATTGTGGCTATTCCTTGTGAATTTGTTCTTCCATTTCTTTGAGTTCAAGAATTTCGGAGTTGATTTATTTGTCGTACCCATGTATTAGTGTTATTGTTGTTGTTGTGATTCACGAGGTTTCTGTCGTGTGGTTGTTATTGTGGTGGGGTTACACAAGGTTTCTGTCGTGCTATTGTTACTATTGATATTTGTACATGCGACGTGTTATATATATGTGGGTTGCACATGTGGCGAGACAAGGTAGGAGCATTGTGATGCACGTGTGGCGAGACAAAGCGGGCATTCACTTTACTATTGTACACGTGGAGAGATAAGGTAGGTTGTGTCAGGGATTGATTTGTGATGACTTGTGATAACCTGGGGCATTATTGTTGTTGATATTTGTGTAGTGGTGCACTTACCTGTGTGAGTTCTATCTCGTGGAAAATTGTGGGAAAATATTCTACGTGTTGTCCATTTCTTTTTCTATACTTACTAGCTGGCATAAACTATATTAGAACACTTGCACAAGCATACACGTAGCTAAACACTCTTATCGGTTAAAGAGGATTCTTGATATTGTTGAGTATAGATGTACATCCTTATTTAATTGCCTTCTATGTGAGAGTGAATCTAGTTGGCATGTGAGTCGTTTGTGCGGTTATAAAGTGTAATGAGGGAACAAGATGCCAAGTGTTAGAGTTCAGGTATTAGGACCCGTGAGTTGTGAATAATTAGAGGTTCGGTACATCGTGGAGTTTATTTGGCTAAAACATGGTGTGGAAGCGGTCGTTTCTGTTGAGTTTTTACTTGTCCTTTCTCTATATGGAATTATCGGATTTAGGTTGTGTTTTCATTCATTCTTCTGTGTCATTATTGTGGTATTCCGCTGATAGTTGTTGTTTTCCTTTCTTACTGCAATTACTGTATTATTTGCCATTTCGCTTAGTCTTTATGTAGATATCATACTCTGTTGTTTCTATACTTATACTTGTTCAAGTTATTTAGTTTAGTAGGTATCTTGCTTGTTCCTCGTCGCTACTCCACTGAGGTTAATCTTGATACTTGCTGGGTACCGATGTGGTGTACTCATACTATACTTTTGTATATTTTTGTGCAGATCCAGGTATTTCGGGGACAGTTTATCATTAGCTAGTTGTGCGGATTGTCACTGTAAAGACTCAAGGTAAACCTGTTGCTGCGTTCGCAGGCCTCAGAGTCACCTTCTGATTATGTATTCATATTGTTCACCTTATTTCAAACAGCTGTATTTAGAAATTTGTAGCGAACTCTGTAGATCTTATGACTTGTACCACCGGTTTTGGGAATTGTAAATTTTATAGAGATCTTCTATTTCAAAATTGTTAGATATTATTTAATTATTGTTGTTATTCGATTATTGTTAGGCTTACCTGGTCCCTACGATTAGGTGCCGTCACGACACTCAACAGAGGGGAAATTGGGTCGTGACAGGGACATTAACTGATTAAAATCTTCACGTTTGTATGACCTTGCAACGCTTTGGAAAAGATTTATTACCGTGCTTTTTGCATGTCTTTGCTTTAAATTCTTCTCAAAGTGATAGATGCAGATACAATGGTGAGCTTCAGGATATATTTGTCTAATCCCATTTGTGATCGGTAGGTTTCTATCTAATAAGAAAATCAATTCACGACGGACTTCAATTGCTTTTCTCATTTTTTCGAAGAACCAAATATATGCATCATTGTTTTATGAATCTGTTACACCCAAAGATAGATGAAAGATTTGATTGTTTGCATCCTTTGATACAACAACAAATAAAAAACCACGATATTTTGAATTTAAATTTTTTGCATCAACTGCAATCACGAGTCTACAATAACGCCAACAAGCTATTGATGCCGCATGAGCAAAGAACATGTAAGAAAACTTGTACAAGTGAAACACAAAAAAAAGAAAAAAGAGATCATAAGGTGTGAAGTTTTCAAATGAGAACATTTGAAACTTCAGACTGTTGTTTATTATTTTCTTGCTTACCGATTCTGCTCATCTCTTTTTATCCTAGTGTACGTCCCTGGGTTTCTATGCACCATCATGTGTAGGTTTGAAGGAAGAATCTGGTAGTTCTCTTCCGCTGTTCCTCTTATACAACCAATAGATTTTTGAATAGTGCTCCATGCCTTGTGATATCCAATATCAATTTCAATTTTTTTTTTCATTTCACTGTCTACAAAGGACGGTGTAACCTCAATCTTTTTATCCTGAACATGTTCTAAAATTTTCTTACTTATAAAATTTGATGTAGCATGCTTCTGATCTGGTTTTCTTGCATCAACCCAGTATCCATGGTTGTTATGAAATTTTATCACCCTGAAAAGTGTGAATTTTTTTATTCTGGTAGAACGTACATTCCAACCACAATTCTTCATGATGAATTTCAGCTCGTGTATCTTTGAAAACGATCTAACAACTGTGAATTCAAATTTTTAGTTTATTTCCAAGGTGCAGAAAAATTTAGCCATGCTCTTCTTATTCTCAAAAATTGATCCTGCTTTTACTTCTTCAGTCAATGCATCGTGCCTAAGTATTTTATACGGTGGAGATTCTTTTAGCTTTCTCCTCACTCTTTTTCTTGATTTCCTAGAAGTAATAGAAGTTTCAGTAATTTCTTCAATTGTATCTGATGTTATCGGTAAACTTTCTGTAGTTTCTTCATCTTGGTTGTTGCTTATCATTGTAGGAGATAACAAAAAACTTTGTTGGATTGTATGTTGATTGTCTATTTGTATTATTAGTTTTCCTTCTTCTCGTTGGGCCTCACCAAACTGGTATGAATTTATTGTAGCGGTAGGTAATTCTTGCAGCGTTCCACATTCTGAATCAACTGTAATGTTAGAAGGTTGTCGCTCGTTGTCTACTTCCATTATTGTATGTTCTACTTCATGTTGATAATCATCAAGTTGTTCTGAATCTATTGTATGTGCAAGAGATGGTTTGAATGTAGCAGATTCTAAAACAGTTATACTGTCAGTTGTTAGCAAATGTATACATGTTCTGAGTTCTTCATCTGAAGTTACAAGCATCCCTTTGCTTGTATTTAATTTGATATCAAACCATATTTTTAGTGAATATTTGGTTGAATCAAAATTTGTGTCTTCACTAGTTTTATTCAGGAAAGTATTGTATGATACTTGATTATTAACCAGACAAGTATTGTATCATGATCCAAGTAGTTATAACCAAAAGTCCACCTCCCATTGAATGTAATAACAAGGAAAATCGAACTCATCATGTAGAATGAAAACTTCACATGTTTAGCGTGAAGTGTTAGGAAAATGAAAAAAAAGTTTTAGCATGTATAAGTATGATGTTTAGAAAAAAATAGTTAGAAAATTACATACTGCGGGACAAAAATTTAAACATGTTTAGTCTAAGTTTTGGCAAATGAACTAAAAAATTTCAGCTTGTTTAGACTGAAGTTTTAGATAAAACTCATGACAAAACTGTAGATTGCGTTACAAATCTATAACATAGTTTGGTATGAAGTTTTAGCAAATTAACTAAATAACTTCAGCATGCACTAGAAAAAAATTCATTAGAAAATTACATACTGCAGGACAAAAACTTAAGCATGTTTATACTGAAGCTTTAGCAAATGAACTAATAAACTTCAGCTTGTTCAGACTGAATTTTCGGATAAAACTCATGACAAAGCTTCAACATATTTTGGTATAAATTTTTAGCAAACTAACTAAATAACTTCAACATGCATTAGCAAAAATTCTTTAGAAAATTACATACTGCTGGACAAAAACTTAAGCATGTTTAGTCTGAAGTTTTAGCAAATGAACTAAAAAACTTCAGCATACTGTAGACTGCTTGACAAAACTTCAGCAAGTGTTGCTATGAAGTTTTATCAAATGAACTAAATAACTTCAGCATCCATTAGCATGAAATTTTAGTTTCAACGTGAAACAACTTCATGCTACATTAGCATGAAGTTTTGGCTTGTATTTGATTAGAACTTCAGACTTCAACGTGAAACAACTTTATTCTGTATATTTCATTCATTAAATTTGAAGTTTTGAAAAGTTTATGAAGATCCATAAGTAAAAAGTTCATGTTATATCCGTCAAATAACTTCATGCAAATGTGATTAAATGAGCATAAGTGAAAATATCTATAGGCGTTAATTGAATTCAGATTTTGTTTTTTAAGTTTAAAACTTAAAAGGCATGACGAATAATGAAAATAATTGCAGAAACATATATCATGAAGATCAATCAGTTTCACAAACTAATTTGAATTCTGAAGATGAATTGAAATACTTACAATGTATTTTGTAATTTTGAATTGGGAATAAGAATCTGGTTCAAGTTTTTGATTTTTTTAATAAAGCTGCTGAGAGGAGAGGATATCTTCGACCAGGGTTGAAGGAGATCTTTTGAGGAGGGACAGAATGATAGAGGAGATCTTTTTCAACGAATGAGGTTGCAGATCACACGATTAATGCGTGGTGCAACTTTTATATCTTTTGTTATGGGTATAATTGTCATATTATTACAGATGTTTTGTCAGCAGGCTACCAAATCAATAATTTTTAAAAATAGGACATAGATTAAAAGGTGGCACAAATATAGTGTACCCGCAAATCCCCCAAAGATTTTTTATCAAAAATACTAATATTTTCTTCACCAAGGCACAAACTCAAATACTGAGCTTAGAAAAGTTAACTTCTTTGTTGTTTTTGCTAAATTATTACAAATAAATACTCCTTTCTTTTCATTGTGTTTCTCGTAGTTTAATTTGGCACAAGACCTAATTAAAAACTATTTTTAAAAATTCAAGCGTGACTATATGATATTTGTGTTACTATATAATATTTGAAACTTGTGTTCTTAAATAAGTCATATCATGTGCGTCTCCATAAAAGCTCCTCAATTAGAAAAATTTAGGTATGCTAATTTTAAATAGACTATTAGCTTGTTTGGCCAAGCTTCTTTTTAGCAAGCGTACTTTTTTATGTTCAAAAGTATTTTTTTCTCCAAAATTAAGGTATTTTGCAAGTTATTGAAAAGGAAAACGTGTTTTTGAGTAGAAGCAAAAGCAGTATTTAAGAAGTAGAAAAACTAGAGTTTTCCCAAAAACACTTTTTAATAAGAAAAATACACTAAAATTACTTTTTCAAAACTTAGCCAAACATTAATTACTGCTCAAAAACTTTCTAAATTATTTAGTCAAATACAAATTATTTTTCATCAAATATCTTTTAAGAAAAATACTTTTTAAAATAAGTTAATTCTAAATTTTTGACCAAACACTATAAGAAAATAGTTCTAAACAAAATAAAATTAGAAATATACATCATACTAAGCATTATCATATGCACAAGAATGCATAGAAAACAATGGCATTAGTAACACCAAGGCTTTTGTTACACCCCATATTTTCGTACGTGAGAGTACGTCGTAAGTCAAATGATGTAAGCTCAGAAATAAGATTATATTTGAAAGAATATAAAGTAAGTTAATCGGGTTACCTTGGAGGTTACAAATATTTAAGATCATGAATAACAAGTACCAAGAGGGTTGGGAAGCTTAGAAGCTAAACCAATTGAAGAAAATAAGTTTCGTCGAAACTAGACAAGTTTGGAATATTATAACATGTAATTTAGGGTGAGACAATGGTTTATTACATGATAAGGAGGTTATTCTATGAGTTATGTTTGTCATATGATAGTCGTGTGCTAAGTTTTGATGTTAAGCAAGTTATGGAGCAAAAATTGGCAAAGGTCTTCACAAATTACATTCATAATGTGCTAAATATTAGGTCAAATGTAACTGAGATTTTCTCCTAATATACTTGGAATTATTGTATGATCTACCAACCAAATTGAAGATCTATGAGTCTAGTTTCCAACTCATTGAACCGTTCGTCAATACGACATAGGATTAGATAGATATTTGCAGTTTCGCGAGATTGCACAAACATCATAAGTGACAAGTTGGTGTGTCATTGAAGCTTTTTGAGCAATATATTTCATGTGTTATATGAGGTCTTATTGGGACATATTATATACCAAATTGAAGGTCTTGGAATTTATTTTCCAACACTCTTAACCGTTTTTTCATACGACATCGGGATAAAAAGATATAAGCGTCGGAATATGGACCAATCCTAGGGTGCCAAGCTAGCACCTCTTTGACTTTTCCAAAGTTGATATATAAGTCTTAGGTCGGCTTGCTCTTCATTTTTCAGCATAACACGACCATAGAACACCCATAAAGTTAACCTCAAGCTATCTTCTAGGGTTTCAAAGAAGATTAACATCCCGGGCATGAAATCGAGAAGCGATAATCAAAACGATCCCTACGACGTAAGTGTCATTATACCGCCTCTCCTCTTTCTTTGTAGTTAGAGTTTTGGAAGGCACTTCATAGTTAAGAAACGTCTAATATCTGTATTTAAGTGTTTAAATATCAAGGAAGGTTGATAAATGTGTTTCTGTCACGACCCCAAATCCTAACAGGTCGTGATGGCGCCTATCGTGGAACTAGGCTAGCTAACCATCACATTACTACACATTTGTTCTATTATAATATTTCGAAAATCAATAATAATCAGCAAAATAAGCAATTAACATTTTTCTCTAAGTCTTTAAGAAATTATAATATAATTCAACAGTCTAAACTAATCCTCCAAGACTGGAATCAACCGATGACGAGCATCTAAGAATAATACTAATCCTACTAATGTCATCAACAATGTCTCAGGAAAAAAAATACTAAATACTAATAAAGGAAGGGAAATGGAGAAGTTGCGGATGCTGGACAGCTATCTCCCAAATTTGATGTCGAACGGACGTAAGTGACTACTGCTCAGAACCAGTACCTGGATCTGCACACAGGGGTGCATGGAGTAATGATGAGTACGCCAACTCATAGTAATGAAAATAAATCACAGTCTGAAGTATATGAAACACACAACACAAAACAGTAAAACATCAAGTCTCAATACAATATACATAAGTTAGAAAACCAATTTCCAGAAAATCCTTTGAAACAAGTATATTTTTCCAATATTTCTCAGTAAAACTCTCAGTAATATCAGTTTGAAAAATGAAGTGAATCATAGTAAAAAAATTCAGTAAAATATCATCATAAAACTGTCTCTCGAGCCATAATCATCACTCGTAACAATTTCCCTCATCACCTCACCATCACTCAGTATTAGCCCCGCGGGAAACCTCACTGTCACTCATGCCTCCCAATCACTCATCACTCGGCATGCGCACTCAGTAGGTACCTGCGCTCACTGGGGGTGTGTACAGACTCCGGAGGGGCTCCTACAACCCAAGCGCTATAAACAAGCCAAATCATGACATCAATCATCTCTCAGGCACTCGGCCTCTCTCATATCATAAATATCCTCACAACATTGGCCCTCGGCCTCACTCAGTCAGACACTCTCATCATGCCACTCGGTCCATAAATAAACGAGGTTCTTGACCCAAAATGGTATTTTATTTCAAGAAATAATAATATTATAAAATAAGAGTGTCAACAATTTCACAAGAAAGACTGAGTGTAAAATCATAGTTTCAAAGTAGTGAGAATATCAGTAAAATATCCCCCAAGGGGTTAAAACAGATCGGCACTAGTCCCCAAACATGGCTTACAGCCAAATATATCAAAACATAGTAATATTATACTCATATGCTTTAAAAGCAGTTTCGCAACTCAATAGTTGCATAAAAAGTAACATTTTTCCAAATTTCCAATTCGCGCACACCCCACACTCGTCATCCAGTGTGTGCGTCACTCCAAATCCGTGAAAGGATGTAAAGTCCGGGGTTTCATACCCTCAGGACATGATTTAAAGACATTACTTACTTCAAACTAGCCCGAAAAGCTACTCTGTAACCCGCTTGCCTCTCGAATCCACTTCCGAGTGCTCCAAATCTATAAAGATCAGATTTTTCTCATCAAATTATGCTAAGGGAATGAATTTCAATTGAAAAATACCAATTTTAGCATAAAACCCGAAATTAGCCGACCCGACCCCGGGCCCGCATCTCGGAACTAGACAAATTTTATACCAAATTGTTCTTGTCACGACCCAAATTCCCAACCTTAGGGATCATGATGGCGCCTAACACCACACTTGCTATGCAAGACAATGTTAGAGTTCGCTCAAGTATTTCTGTTAATTAATCACTTAAACAGGATAGAACAATTTTAAATTAAACTTGATCCAATGGATTTCAATAAATACTTCCGTATATACAATATATAAAAAATTAAGCCGAGCCACGAACTAATTATATAAATAAATCTAGAACTACCCCAGAGTCTGGTGTCACAATTCACTAACTACTAAAGAATACTACAAATAGTGGGCTGAAAGAAATAGTGTAACTGTTCTGAATAATATAAAACAATATATGTAAAAATAGGATAAGACTCTCGAAATCTGCGAACGCCGGCAGATGTACCTCGTGTCTCCAAATGAATAGGTAGTCGTCCTGAAATCCCCTAATGTTGACTAGTACCTGGATCTGTGCAAAAGAGCACAAAGTGTAGTATCAGTACAACCGACCCCATGTACTGAGTAAGTGCCGAGCCTAACCTCGGCGAAGTAGTGACGAGGCTAAGGCTGGGATTTAACAATATAGTTGATAACAATATTAAATAACAAAGTAGTAGAGAAGTCTAAACAAATAAATAAATAAATGCTGCAACAAATTTTCATAACTCAGATGCCTTTATCAGATCTCAGCTATAACCAATCCTTAAATAAATTTCCAAACTTTAGCTTTAAATAAAAAAAATAGTGCCAAAATATATAAAGAATAGTAAAATAAATATTTAAGCTTTTCAAACTTTATTTCTTTTTGAAAATCAGAAAAAAAATATAAATGTCCTCCCTTATCGCTCCTTGTTGCGGCGTGCAACCCGCTACCACCTGTCCTCCCTTATTGCTCCTCCCTAAATATATCACCCTTATTACTCTTGTTGCGGCATGCAACCCGATCCCACCTGTCCACCCTTATCACTCCTTGTTGCGGCGTGCAACCCGCTCCCATCAGACATATCATATCAATTTATTCATAAATTTTACAATTCAAGCCAAGCGTTTCAAAATATTTTTGTCTCAATAATTATAAATAATAAACTGCATTTTCCTCATAACTTCATCGATATCCTCTCAACCATGAAACCAACAGGAACATAAGAATATCTGTATTTATTTCGTAAAACAATGCCAAGCTCCTCAACCGTTTTATATCACAGGGGAGTCAATTCAAACAATCAATATTTTTCCAAAAATAGTCACAACAATATCTAACAACAAATTAATCTGGCCAAATAGTCATGGAAACAATAACGAACATATAACAAGTAAAACCATAATCAAATAAGTGAGGAACGGGAAGGGGATCATGTTCAACAGACAATTCGGGTGGTGCATAGGTACTCGTCACCTCACCTATACACCACACCCATGCTTTTCACATAACAAACAAGTGGGGAGTCCTATTCCCTCAAGCCAAAGTTAGACCAAACACTTACCTCAATTCCGCAGGTCACTCACTGCTCAATTATCGCTTTTCCTTTTGAATTCACCTCTAACTTGCTCGAATCTAATCACAATTAACTTAATATCATTAACTAATGCTAAAGGAGCTGACTTTATTGAAAAATATAATTTTTCCTAAGTTTTCTATTTAAAAAAATGAAAACCCAACCCGGGCCCGCTTGGTCTAAACTCGGGGTTCAGACTAAATTACGTTTACCCATTCACCCACGAACCCAAATATGCTATTAGTTTTGAAATCCGACCTTAATTTGATATAAAAATTTAATTTTTACAAAACTCCCTAATTCTACCCAAATCCTAAATTTTTACCATGGAAATACTTTGTTTTAGCTTTAATAGTGATGCAAAATAGTAAGGAATTGAAAGAACAAGGTTTGGAATTGATTACCTATGAATTGGGGATGAAGATTGTTGAAGAAAACTCGTTTTTAGGGCTGGAACCTCGAAAACTTGGAGAAGAAAAAGGTCTGCCCGTTTTTTATATATTTTCTGCCAGTTATTCTGCCTCGTGTCTCGTGCCAAACTATCCCTAAACTCTATTTTTATGTTTCCAATGGATTCCTTGTGAAATTTTAGTCAAGTTAGGCTTTTGAATCACTCAATTTTACCTTATAATGAAGGAGATATGTAGGTTTTAATATTTGCAATTAGTGCAGATTTTTAATACGCCGTCAAGAGTAATTTCGTTATTAACCTGAAAAATCTGGCAACCTTAGTAAAATGACCACAAAATCCTCATATGATGTCCAAATTCGATGATTCTTTTTGCTACGGGTCCGTAATTACGATACGGATCTAATACTTCATTCAAAACATAAATCAGAGCTCATTTGTTCAATATAATATTATTTATGCTTGAAGAAACGACGTCGAAGCATAAGAAAGAATGAGCGCAACACAACCCAAACCTATTTGAAGCTCACCCGAGCCCTCGGGGCTCTAAACCAAACATGCACGCAAGTCTAGAAGCATCATCACTTGCTCATGCGATTAAATCATGAAAATAACATGTAAAACTATGAATTAAACCTCAAAACTCATTCTTTTCCTCAAGAACACTTATAGTTCATAACCTTTCAATCGGATGTCTGAATCACGTCGAAAAGAACTCTGTTTTTCACCAAATTTAACAGGAAAGGCCTAAAAATTATAACAAATCTTTACCGGCCTCCGTAACAAAAATACGGGCCCGATACCAATGACTTCAAACATTAATTCTTTTCTTTATTTCATAAATATTTCAGCAAAACAATTTCTTTCAAAAATTGATTTCTAAGGCTTGGGACCACATAATTCATTTTCGGGCATACTCCCGAGTCCCATATTTTACTGCGGACCTCCGGGATCGTCGGAACACGGATCCGGGGCCGTTTACTCAAAATGTTGACCAAATTCAACTTTTATCAAATTTAAATTCTAAAAATCACTATTTCTCATATGTTCACATAAAAGCTTTCTGGTTTCACGCCCGGACTGCGCACGCAAATAGAGGTATTTAAAATTAATCTTTTTATGGCTAATAAGCCAAGAACAGAGTCTTAATTCATAAAATGATCCCTTAGGTCATCACAGTTCTTCATCATCTCACGTGTCCGTACATATAAAGAACTCTAAATCAGAGTTCGTTTGTCCCTTCAAATCATTCCTAAAAGGTCTCATATTCTCAAGCTCTAATTCCATTTTTTTTTTACTGATTTTCATAAATTAAACAATTATAATATGGTCCTTAATCACATATAATCGAGTTATAGGGTCCAAAATCCTTACCTCAATGAAGAACAATGGTTTTCTCTCTTCAAAATAGCCTCAAAAGCTCTCTTCCCGTTCAAAAAAGGTGGAAAAGTGGGTATTGGTCGCGGAGAGTTTATTTAAATACTTCCCAGGTCTTTATTCATCGCGATCGCGGGACCCACATCGCGATCGCGAAGCACAAATTTCCCAGCTGCCAAATTACTCTCTTCGATCGCAAACTTAGCCACGCGATCGCGGTTTCTTATGACCTGGACGTACGCGATCGCGAACCTGACCACGTGATCGCGTAGCACAATTGACTAGCCCCCCACGCGCGCCTCTCTAACTCTACGCGATCGCACCAATAATCACGCGATCGCACCAATACTCACCCGATCGCACTGACCAACGTTGTACACCATCGCGATCCCACTCTTGCTCCCGCGATCGCGATTCACAAAATGACGGGGCTCCAGATTACTCTACGCGATCGCGGACCATTCCACGCGATCACGTTGAACAATTTGCTGATGCACTGACACCAGAAAAACAACACTCTTTTCAAGATAAAAAATACCCGTTAACCATCCGAAATCAATCTCGAGCCCCCCGGGACCCCAACTAACTATACCAACACATCATAAATGATCATTTAAACTTAGTTGTACTCTCGAAACACTAAAAATAACATCAAAACACCAAAATCACATCGAACTCAAGCCTAAGAACTTTGAAATTTCTAAATTCCACCAACGAAGCCAAAACTATCCAAAACACATCCGATTGACCTGAAATTTTGCAGACATATCCAAAATGATATTACGAATCTATTCCAACTTCTGGAATTCCATTCCGATCTCGATAGCCTATTTTTGATTGTCGACCGGAAATCACCAAAAACTAACTTCCGCCAATTCAAGCCCAATTCTACATTGGACATCACAAAAATATTCCGAACACACTCCTAAGTCCCAAATCACCTAACGAAGCTATCTGTGCCATAAAATCCGCATTTTGAGGTCATTTACCAATAAGTCAACTCTCAGTTGACTTTTCCCACTTAAGGCTCTTTTTAGAGACTAAGTGCTTCAAATCTCACTATAACCATTCTGGTTCCATGCCTACAAACTCCAACACATCATAAACAGTATAACCAACCTATGATAAGGTAATAACAGTAAATATAATGCAGTTTCTACGTAACGACCGACCGAGTCGTTACAGTTTCCTAATAGTTAGAACTAACGGGACGGTAATCGGAAGCCGTGAGTTCGAGTTATTTGACTTGTAGCGGACTCTTTTGTGTTGCTGTTGGGCTGCGTGTTTTACTAATGTAGTGTGGGGTTTTGGAGGAGGAAGGGTGTGGAGAAACACCATATAGATGTAGGGTTGTCTGATGGTCGTTCGTTGTAACATTTCCGAGTCGTTTGACACGACTACGGTGGTCGTCTTATGTATGAAGTGATTAGGTTGTGTGGGGACTGTTTTGGGAGGCTCGATATGATTATTATTGATATTGTTTCGTCTGTTTGGTAATTGTTTTGACTTGTGTGAAGTCATATATATAGGGGAGGTGTTGTCCGTTTCATCGTAAAATAGGTTGTGGTCGATACATAATAGTTATGACGCTTAAACGATAACGATAATGTCGTTTCTCTTATTGTAGATTAAGAAGTGTGACATTTGCGNGAACAATTGATGTTGAGGTTGCTTCTGTTATTCTTATGTTATCAATGTTGTTGGTACTTCCTGATTCTTATAAGATTCTTGATGAAGAGTTAATCCTAATAACGTGTACGGAGAATATTGACCTTACGTCACTCCGAAAGGTTCAGAACATGATTCCAATGAGTATTACATGCATTATATATATATATATATATATATATATATATAT
>ML259912.1:0-10032 GCA_005239495.1 Nicotiana undulata | reverse complement strand
AAATCCTGAATTCCAATTCAGGTGCAGAAATACTCCCGGGTCATCAGAAACCCGAGGCGAACATACGCTTAAGTCCAAAATCATCATCCAGAGCTGCTGGAGCTGTCAGCACTCGATTCCGAGGTCGTTTTCTTAATATGCTGCTCGGAACCAAAATTAGCCAAATAGGCTAGCCTTCAGGAACCAGGTGTTCCTAAACTGGCCAAATCACTTCTGAATCTCGAACTACCTGCCCCCACAAATCATAAGGCACGAGTAGCCGCTATGGAAAGAGTCATTTATGGGAACAGAGTCGCAACACGCAAAACGACCGGCTGGGTCGTTACATCAGATTTCAGCCCACTTTGGCTATAAATACAAGTCCATTCTCTCAGATTTTACATACTAATTTCTGAGTTCTCCTCCTTCTTTTTGCATAGTTTTAGCTTCAAAGAAAGCAACAGTAAGTGTGATTTGCTACTGAACTTGGAGTTCGCTGAAACACTAGGGTTTGAAGTACCACTAAACCAGTGTGTAATTCGTTCTATCCTGGGAGGAAATAATTCATAACCTTGGGTACTAGGAGGGGATTAAATTCCTTAAGGACACACTGTGAATTCAGTGGGCTCGAATTGATTTTTCATTTCGTTTATATTTCTGTTTATATTATTTTATTTTCTACAGAATTGTTTTACAAATACAGATTACTAACAGTACTGGTAGAGTCCTGAATGATTTACGCACAGTCACTGAAAATATACTACAGTCGCCATTCAAAGCTTCAGTAAACTTCTGTTCAACCTTGTAAAGTATTCAATAAGAGATTCTGCCCATTCTCACAATTACTTCTATTCATCTTGCACTTAATAGTTGTTATTATCATCTTTTTCTTGCCTTGTATTAACAGAGATCAACTTAATTATATTTATTCAATTGCGCGTAACTTTACGAATTTAATTGGTTTAGCCTTTCAATAAAACTTTAGGGTGAACATAAACTGATATACATATTCTCGTAAAACTTATTAAGGTATCATTTATGAGAAAAACAAAAAAAACAAGGAATTTTTACCTAATAAACACTAAACAATAGTGATTTTTAAAAATTTCTCAAAAAATAACTATACAATGCGTTAATTAATGCTAAATCTCCTCTTTAGACCAACCGAACGGTCCTTACCTTTCCGATAAAAGATTTTTTTAAGAACAAATTTTTTTTTTTTTTCGAGTTTATATTTTGTTTCATTCTAACTTGGTTGACTCTTTTTTGCTTCCAATATTATATCTCTAAGGCCTCATTTATTTGTACTTAATGGATGCGTTAATCTTAATCGATTTAGATCTCAGACATTAAGTGATAGGTTGTGCACTGAATATGTGATATTTATAACCTAATTAACCTGGTTCTTTATGATAAATGTTTAATACTCTAATATGTGTCACTGTTGGACTACGCTGAAACAGGCCTGAAGCACAAAGTTTGTCATCATCAAAAAGGGGGAATTTGTTGGCCCAAGAAAGGAAATAGTTTTGAAGATTGACAAAGGAACTCCGAGATGAACCAGGTCCATCACAGGTGACATAAATGAGCAGATTCAAAGGCACATGAGATGCACATGCAGGAGATAAACGTATTATGGTGAAACTGAGATATCTTCTGATCGAAAAGATTGCAAAAACGTTAAGGAGAAGGACTCCTTACTCAATAAGAACTTTACCTAAGATAAGGAAGGATTTGAGGAGTTGAGTTTGACTAGAGGTCTTTCACCAAGGAAGAGTAGCATTAGGATTCTAGTTAATTCCTTACTAAATCCTATATATATTGCAGAATATTCTTATTGTAAAGATACGCACAAAAACAGAAATTTATCAAGAATTGAGAGCAAAATTCGTGAAGAAATTTTGCAAGCAGTTCGAGCCAAATTGGAGAGTGTGAATCTGGAGCTACTTGAACCAGCTAGAAGAACCAGTTTCAATTGTTGTCTTTTAGTCTGGTTTATTGTAGTAGATGGTCTAAAATTGTACCTTTATCAGCTTTATCTAGAAGCGTCTGTAATAGGTACTCTATGTTTCAAGTTATAGCTAACTTGGAAGTTTGTCGCAAATAGCTAGAGGCTAGTTTGCTACAAGGGATTAGAGGTAATCCTTAGGTTTACAAAATAGTTTATTTTGTAAATGTTGTTTGTCTCATTGATTTAGTGAAGAGTTTGGGAAAATCCTACTAGGAAGTAGGTCGTGGTTTTTTCACCTTTTGAGTTAGGTGTTTTCCACGTAAAATTGTTGTGTTCTTTATTTTCTATATTTATTATTCCGTAAACAGTCAAGGTTGGAACACATAGAAGAACCTGGTCATTCTATAACTAGTGCACGCAAAAATTGGACACCACACAAATCAACCCCCTCTTGTGTGGTATTGACGTTTAGAACATCAATTGGTATCAGAGCGGGTTATACTTGAAGAGGCTAATACCTTAGAAAAAGATCAATATGAGTGCACCACCTGGGAACTAGGAAGGACAATCAACTGTTAGGTCTCCACTCTTCAATGGCCAGTACTATTCCTGGTTGAAGAACAGGATGAAGGATCACTTAATTGCAGAAGACTATGAACTATGGGACATAGTTACTAACGGTCCAATGGCTACCATGAAAAAGAACGTGGAAGGAGTAGATGTGCTAAAGACTAGAGCCGACTGCACTACTGAGGATTTGAGAAAGTGGGAGAAAAATGCTAAGGCCAAGAAGTGGCTTGTTTGTGGACTCGGTCCAGACGAGTATAGCAGAATTCAAAGTTGTACCACTGCCAAAGAAATTTGGGACACTTTGCAAGTGGCTCATAAAGGAACACCTCAAGTGAAGAGGTCAAGAGGAACTCTACTATATTCTCAATATGAGAATTTTACCATGAAGGAAGGAGAGACCATCCAAAAGATGTATACAAGGTTCACTACACTGACCAATGAACTCAAGTCTCTTGGAAGGGTCATTCTTGAAGAAGACAAGGTTGAGAAAATTCTAACAAGGGCCTTGCCAGTCTCTTGGGAAAGCAAAATTACATCCATTTAGGAATCTAAGAACATTGCAACTCTTAAACTGGATGAGCTGATTGGAAATCTAACTGCCTATGAACTTAGAAGGTAGACTATGAAGATGGATGGTCCTAAGAAGGAAAGGAGTTTGGCACTCAAAATCACTGAAGGAGCTGATCTGGAGGAGGATGAAATGACCATGATCACAAAGGACTTCAAGAAGTACCTAATGAGAGGAAAGTGGAAGCTACAACAAACCAAGGGTTCCTGAAAAACAAACCAATGAGGGGTGTTACAAGTGTGGCAAGACTGATCACCACATCAAAAACTGCCCTCAATGGGAAATTGAATTGAAAAGGTAAAGATCTGAACGAAGGAACCGGAAGAAGGAACTGGTTCATCCCAAGAAAAACAAAACATCAACAAAAAGATATGGTTGCTGCTTGGGGAGAAAGTTCAGATGAAGAATCAGATGATGAAGATGGAGATGAACAAGCACTCATGGAAATTGAGGAATCAGAGGTAAGTATATCGCATCTCAAAAACAAGATTAAGTTCTTATCCAAAGAAAAACTCTCTGAATTATTACTTGACTTCATTGATGATTCTGAAGAAATAAATAAAGAGAAGGAACAACTATCTAAGGAGTGTGTAATGTTAAAAGCAAAGTGTAAGAACCTGGAACTCAGAGTAAGTGAATCTGTGAGTGAAAACACTGCTCTGATGAACCAGGTTCATCCACTTGAAACAAATGTCCTAGAGTTAAAATCTAAAAATTTAAAATTGAAACTAGGAACCAGTAAGAAGACAAATTACAACTCTCAACTCATCTTAGAAGAAAATGTAGGCAGACTAAAGGATGAGTTGTATAAGAAAGATGAACAGATAAGAGTGTTGAAGGAGGAACTTGTCAAGGTTAAGCATGAACTGGAAAGAACATGCAAATGGAATAAATCCTCTAATGCTTTAACATGGCTACAAGAAAACCACAATAGCAATAAGAGAGGACTTGGCTACGGGACCCCTGCACCTAAATGGGATCATAAAATCAAGTACCTCACTCTTCCTGAGAACAAAATTTGTACCCATTGTGGTAAGGCTAGTCACTACAAAAGTGAATGTAATGCAAAAGAACATGCCAGTCAAAAGAACAAAAGTTTTGTTCAAGGGAAGAATTGGTTACCAAATTGGGCTAAAAAGAATTTAATTCATCCTTTTGCTTATACAAAGGGACCCAGACTAGTTTGGGTTCCTAAGACTAACCCCTGATTTTCTTTTGTAGGTTCAAGTGCAAGGTAGTAGCCAAATATGGTACATGGATAGTGGCCGCTCAAAACACATGACTGGCAACAAGGACTAGTTCCTTTCACTCGAGGACCTCAAAGGAGGAAATGTCTCCTTTGGAAATGGAATGAAAGGTGAAATCATTGGGGTTGGTAAGGAACAAGATGATGAAGAAATTGGGCTGGTCAGAAACTCAGTCCAAACTGGAGCAACACTGGAGGAATGAACAGGTAATGGAACAGGTTCATCCATCCCGGGCAACATGACAGGGGGAACTGAACAAACTAATTCCCAAGCCTCACTGGAACCTATGCCTGATCATGTTCCACACCAAGGCATTGAAGGAACTTGAAGGAGTAACCAGTTGGTTGTGAAACCTTGCATATATATTTACAAAAGCACTAAGTAGAGAGCATTTTGAAAGAAACAGGTTACTATTAGGGATGATTAAGATCACCTAATTGAACCAGTTCAGAATGTACATGAATAAGAAAAAAGAAGGAAAATGAAAAACAAAATTTGCTAGAAAATCAGGAATTTGTGTAAATAATCAGATTAACAATTTCTCAGTCTCATACTGTGAAAAGTATACTCTTATTCCATGTTTTGATATGACTCACTGATCACTAATGAAATTTTTTCTATCTCTGCAAATTGAGGCTTGGTCAAGACGATTCTGAAATGATGAACCTGGCTCATCGTGCTGGTTCATATGAAATGCGAGGTATATGTTCTACATTCTACACACTTTGAAATAATAATAATTAAATCATGATGAACTCTACCCAAACTCAAAATCTTCAAAATCCTATCCAATTGACGCTGAACCAGTTTTGTTTCAACAAGAACCTCACCAAATTAAAATTCCTAGATTCTAGGGAAGTCGTAACCGTCTATTCAAAACTAAAATTATATTCAAGCCATCCCCTCCCTTACAGAACCATTCCCGAATTTCTGATGACTCAGGTAACATCTATCCCAAACCTTTCTTCTGAGGTCATCTCTGATGTTTGCTGAAAAACTTAGAAAACAGGATCAAACTAGTTGGGTCTATGAAGGATGTGGAACTGCCGGAGACGAGAAGAAGAGGTGGTAAAAACAAAATTGAAAAAGAAAAAGAGAGAAAGGGAGTAAGGAGTGAAGAGAGGGGAATAAGGCAAGAATCTGTAAGAATGGCTATCTGTGGTGCTGAGCCAGAAAAGGAGTAAGAAAGTAGCAAGAACGCATGGGAAAGTGAATCAGGAGAAGATGCAGAAGGGTTAGTAAATCTAGGAAAGCACACAGATGAACCTGGTTCATGTACTGAGGAAACCCTGGCGGATATGCTGAAAATGTTAGGTGATAATTACAATCCAAAGAAGAAAAGAACTCATAAAGCTCAAACGTCTGGAATAGCAAGAGAAAGTAAGAAAAGAAAAGCTACTCCTTCTGAGACTTCTAATATTTCTATTCCAAGAGGAAGACCTACAAGGATCAAGGTAAAGCAAAGTGAGGACGAGTTGAAGAGAGTTTTAGAGGAGAGTAAGAGAAAAGAGTGGAAAACGGGAAAGAAAAGGTTGTTGAGCCTATGGAGGCTGTTGAAGTTGATAAGATGGACCTGGTCCATCAAAGTGAAAAAGTGACAGAGGTAGAGGTTCAGACTCCTAAGCCCAAGAAAGTCAAGACTTCCTCAAAGAAGTCTTCATCTATTTCTAAGTATGTTGAACCATCTATATTGGCTAAACGAACCAGGTCTGCAGTTTTTCCAAGCCTTAATTTCCTAGATGCCTAGAACTTTCAGTGACCCAGATTCAGGATGTTTTCTTTTTGTTGATCATGTTTTAATTATTTTTGTTTCATTTTGTGGATTGTGGTAGAATCTTATTCTCTCTATCAATGAAGATTGTTGCTTTTTGCTCTGATTTAGTATCTTAATTTCTATGATAGTTTAAATCTTAGTTGATTATTGATGATTAATCCATGATTGCATATGCAGTTGTCCAAATGGCCATGAGTAAGTGTTAAAAATATTGGATTCACACAACTTTTTTGCAACTTTTCGATGATGCCAAAAGGGGGAAGATAGGTTGTGCATTGAACATGTGATATTTATAACCTAACGAACCTGGTTCTTTATGATAAATGCTTAATACTCTAATATGTGTCATTGTTGGACTAAGATGAAATAGACCTGAAGCACAAAGTTTGTCATCATCAAAAAGGGGAAATTTGTTGGCCCAAGAAAGGAAATAGTTTTGAAGATTGACAAAGGAACTCAGAGATGAACCAAGTCCATCACAGGTGACATAGACGAGCATATTCAAAGGCACATGAGATGCACATGCAGGAGATAAACGTATTCTGGTGAAATTGAGATATATTCTGATCGAAAAGATTGCAAAACCGTTAAAGAGAAGGACTCCTTACTCAATAAGAACTTTACCTAAGATAAGGAAGGATTTGAGGAGTTGAGTTTGACTAGAACTCTTCCACCAAGGAAGAGTATCATTAGGATTCTAGTTAATTACTTATCTACTAAATTCTATATATATTGCAGAAGGTCCTTATTGTAAAGATACACACAAAAACAGAAATTTATCAAGAATTGAGAGCAAAATTCGTGAAGAAATTTTGCAAGCAGTTCGAGCCAAATTGGAAAGTGCGAATCTGGAGTTACTTGAACCAGCTAGAAGAACCAGTTTCAATTGTTGTCTTTTAGTCTAGTTTATTGTAGTAGATGGTCTAAAATTGTACCCTTATCAACTTTATCTAGAAGCGACTATAATAGGTACTCTATGTTTCAAGTTAGAATTAACTTGGAAGTTTGTCGCAAATAGCTAGAGGCTAGTTTGCTACAAGGGATTAGAGGTAATCCTTAGGTTTATAAAATAGTTTATTTTGTAAATGTTGTTTGTCTCATTGATTTAGTGAAGAGTTTGGAAAAATTCTACTGAAAAGTAGGTCGTGGATTTTTCACCTTTTGAGCTAGGTGTTTTCCGTGTAAAATTGTTGTGTTCTTTATTTTCTATATTTATTATTCCACAAACAGTCGAGGTTGGAACACATAGAAGAACATGGTCCTTCTATAACTAGTGCACGCAAAAATTGGACACCACACAAATCAACATCCTCTTGTGTGGTATTGACGTTTAGAACATCATTAAGTGAGTTTGTTTCTAAATTCTAAATCTTAATCATTTAGATCTTGATCATTAAATTTATTTATTTTTACTTCACAGCCACATAATGGGTCTTAATAGGTCTATTTGAGTAAGATCTATAACTAAGACTTAATTTCATTAAGATGATATCATCTACATTCATTATTAATTGCCGCCACCGCCTATCATTATCAACTATTACCTTGTCACCCACCACCACCACCTTCTCCTCCTCAATCATAGTTGTCACCATTATCGACAACCACCACGTAGAATCCCCACTACCCCCACCACCATCATTCTCAAACACAACCACAAACTCATCCACATCAACTACCACAACTATCCACCCCATCACCATCAACAACCATAGTCGGCACTGCCCAACATTATAAACTACCACCACCTTCCTCAATCACAACCACCACCACCATCCACCATTATTAATTATTACAACCTACCACCACCATTATAAACAATATTCGTCATCTCTACCAATAACCAGTAGCTACTACTTTGAACCACCACCATCAATCAAAACCACCATAAACCACCGCTTCTAGCCGACTTTCACAAGCGCCACCGTTAGCCATCACCGCTAACACCATATTTTGAATATTAGATTAATAGTAATTTATTTGAATTTTATGTTTATTAATTTTCAATAAAGAGAAATTTTTTACATTCAAATATTAAAAAATAAACAGTCTTAATCATTTAGTATTTAGATCTTAATACACATCTTAATATTCAGATGTGTATTCAGATTTAGATGTCTCAATCTTAATGCACATCTTGATATCAAAATGAGTATTCAGATTCAGACATCTTAATCTTAAAAAAAAAACAAATGAGACCTAAATTCTCATGCTAAATCTAATATTTATTCTTCGTTGTCTGGATCAAATTCTTCTAAATATTCTTTTATGATTAATTTTGATATCTATCTTATTCTTCCTTTTCTTTTTCTTGTTTCCTATCATTATCATGTTCGTTGGTGATATTTCTATTGTTCTAGTGTTTTCTCTTTTATCTTTTTGTTTTTTTATGCTCCATTTGTTCGGCTATCCTTATTCTTTTAGCTTCTGCATATTTCTTTCATTTCTACTTGTAATATTTTTTGTCTTAACTCTATATGTATGAACAAACTTTTTATATTCTCATTCAATAGACTTATTGATTCCCCTAAGTGATTTTCATTTAGTATTTTGTTGAAGTCTAGCTTTTATACAGATGAATTTTATATTATTTTTAAATAAAATATCATTAACATACTATCACATTGGTTGTAACTCTTGCTATGATACCAATGACTTTTAGAATTTTTCCAAAAAGATCTCATTAATACACCATTACACTATTTGTAACTCTTGCTCTAATACTAAATTACTAATGACCTTTAAAGATTTTTTTTAAGGAAGAATTACACTCCTTATCACTTGGCTCAATAGTCCATCAAAAAATAACCCACGTTTGAAGCCCTTACCTAGTATGGCCCAGGTTGTATATAATGTGAAAATTACTTTTCACCCATTAGCCCACTCATTTTAAATTTTTTTTTTGTTTTCGCTATTCTTCTTCTCGTCCTGTCCCAACTTTGCATCTCAAACTTTCTCCATCATTGTTATTCTCCATCACCTCTAGATTCAAAGCCGATAATCACTATTTGGATAAAGAAGAAAAAATAATACATAAAAGAATTAGTTTTTTTGGAGTTATATGAAGATCACTTCCTTCAATGGAGTGGAAAGAACTTTGTTTGCACTAAAGAGGTTCACTTGGCGGGTGTTTAACCAAAGAATAAGATTTCTTGACCAAAGCTATTTTAAGATAAATTCGGGTTACTGATAATCGAATGAATAAAATAAAGAATAAAGAAACAGTAAATTGATAGCAATATAGAGTGCAAGAAGTAAAGTAGTTTGTATTCGAGAATTCAGATGATCTTGTTTTTCACATTTCTTCCCTTTTATAGAGAAATTTTCCTAGTACAACGTTTTGATTCATGTAATGATGTCACGACCCAAATTCCCACCTTTTAGGCCGTGACTGCGCCTAACGTTGAACCCGCTAGGCCAGCCAACGTACATCTTGCAATAGAAACTTATAATCATTTAACACGAAATAAAACGATAGTTCGTCACTTTCAACAAATTCCCAACAGAATCCTGTAAGCATTGCTTAATAAATAACGAAACTTTAAAAACGCGGAGAATAAAGACATAAAAACATGAAATAACGTAAAACTTCCAAAAAACCGGGGTGTCACAACCTCACGGACTAGCTACTGGAATACTAAATACAAGTCCGGAATGGAAATACAACACTGTCTTGAAAATAAGGAAAAAGACAATGAAGCACTAAAGAAGAAGCCTCGGGNCCGGTAGCAGGGTCTGCACAACACAAGGAAGTGCAGTGTAGTATCAGTACAACCGACCCCATGTACTGAGTAAGTGCCAAGCCTAACCTCGGCCGAAGTAGTGACGAGGCTAGACTTGACATTAACGATAACTTGTCCTATTCTATAGCAGGTAACAGGAAATTACACAAGGCATGAGATAAACCGGCAAGTAGGGGATACGGGAGCAGTAAAGGGGGACA
>ML259910.1:0-16311 GCA_005239495.1 Nicotiana undulata | reverse complement strand
GATAAAGAAAGTCTCTGGTTACCTGTAGTCTCGGTCTGAGCAACATAAGCATTTTTGGGCGAATGACTATGTAAAGAATAGCACACGTCACGAGTGTGTCCCAGTTTATGACAATAAGAGCACTTGGGTCGAGGCCTTCCAAAACGACCTCCTCCTCGTCTATTCTCCATAGTTTGAGATGCCCGATTGTCCCCTGACTGGGATACAAGAATAGATGAGTCAAGTGACAGGGATGAGCTTACCGGGTGACTTGGTGCTGCTGCAAGGCGAAGTAATCGAGAGAATAATTCATCAATTGTGGGGACAGTCGGACTAGCCAAAATCTGATCGCGTACTGAGTCAAGATCATTAGGAAGTCCAGCAAGGGTAAGAACGAGAAACATCTTTTGTCGTTGCTCTTGTTGCTTCTCAACACTAGCAGAAACAGGCATCAACTTCTCAAATTCCTCCATGACTGCCTGTACTTGTCCCAAGTAAGTAGACATATCTAATTCACGTTTCTTTAAATTTGTCAACCGCGATATTACATCATAGAAACGAGATATGTCATTAGTGTATAAAGTTCGAGCCTTTTCCCAAACCAAATAACATGTCTGGAATGGACGAAACAAAGGCATCAACTTGGAATCAATAGATCTCCACAGAATACTGCATAATTGAGCATCGATCTTCTCCCAGTGTGCTTTAACCTTTTCATCTCCTTCGCCAGAGCTCTTGATAAGATGATCTTGAACACCCTGACCTTTACACCACAGCTCGACAGATGAAGCCCAAGCTAAGTAGTTTGAACCTCCCATTAAAGGTTCTGAGGTAATCATAATACCGGAACTGCCAGAGCCCGGATTCTTGGACCCGAAAACATCAACTCCAAAAGACATCCTTGAATAGGCGAGAGGTATATAAAATTACACCCAAAGAATAGAAAGAACCAATTGAAAATTCCCTGAAACAGACGAGGGGAACACTGTAGCCGCCGGAAAAGGACTATAGTTGCCGGAAAACTTTCAAAGTACTCGGAATCGAAAAATAAAGGCACGGATAGGGTCGGAATGACTGTGGGGATAGGCTGCCATGAAGAAGCGTAGCGAAAAAATGGTCGGAAGATGCCGCAAATGCCGGAAAGCACTGTAGCTCGCCGGAAAAATTCAAAGTCGTCGGAATCTGTCGGAAATAGCCCCAAGTGGCTCGGAATGGACAGCCGAGCAGACTGTCCTCAAGGTGCGAGGCCAAAAAAATGGCCGGAAGGGGGCTCATGCGCTGGCGCGTGGGGCTCACGCGCGCCGGAGGGAAACCTGGTGGGGGCGCGTGGGGCTAGGGTTTCCGGAGATTTTTTCAGGGGTAGGTCGCCGGAGGCCGATCTACCTAGTGGTGGTGTTGGATTTTGCACAACACTGATAAAAAGGGCCTTTGACTGCGGCAGACCTGTGTTCGCCGGAAAAAATTCCGGTTGATTGATTTTCTTCTTCCCGGAGTCGCTGGAATTGATGCACAGCGATAAAACTCTCACAATAGCTCTGATACCATGTGAGAAAACACGGGAGAAAAATAATATTCTTGTTATTTTCAATGATACAATGAGCCCTATATATACAGATATTACATGTCCTACTCCTAGTACACATAGGATTAGGGTTAGTGTTATTTACTCCTATTTGACTACTTAACTAACACCTACGTTAGCACTACTTTACAGTAGCTTCGTCAATTAAGAGATTTAATAACAATAACAGCAACAACAACAATACTCATCGCCCAATGTCTCAAATCGTGTATAGCGAACTTCAAAGACCATTTCCAAAGAAGCTGGAGAAAAAAGCTAGCAGACAAGCTAAAGGTTATCTTACCGATTCCAGTGCATAAACAGGAACCATCAAGATTAGTCCAATCAAAAACTTCTGCTCCTGTGGTAAAAATAATTCGGTCAGATCAGTTTTCTAAGACAATAAAACTAGGCAATGCTACAAAGACCAAGTATCTGTACAAAATAACAACACAAGCATGTACGCGATCAAGCAGCACAAACTTATTACTGAAATAAACAGATCAGCACACATAGGATCAATGATGTTCGATAGTAAAAAAACTTCGAGAAGATTGAACAGGTATAAGCAAGAACCTCAGGCTGATGGTATGCAGCTAGATGCTCGACGATTAGATACATAGACAGGACTACAGCCACCAGTACGGAAAAACCAGCACTGTACAACGCCCAGCTATAAAGTGGAGATGATCCTGAAACTATGTTCAGGGACCACATTTTTTCAGAATTTCTTGACGATTCGACCAAAGTGATGGAAAATAGTAACGGAACCAAAATTCCCCTCCATCCCATTCCACTTTTTAACACACTGCTTCTCAGGATCTCCAGGAAATATGGCCTACAATCAGGATGATTCAAAACTCAACTGGAAGCTTCCATGTCACCTCAGATAGAATTAATCACTTTAGCCTCTTTTCTGGAAGAACTTTCCAATACTTTAACAAAACAGGTTGCCTGAGTCTCTCAATAAGTTATCTCCACCAGAACCATGAATTAGAAACCTGGCATCAGAAGGATCCTGCCTAATACTTCAGACCCATAAAAACACTGATGCCGAATGGGGACAATCAAATTCTCAATGTCCTGCCTTCAGGAACCCTGCCACAAACATTTGGAATTTAAGAAGAAAAATCTTATGCCTCACTACTACTATATAAATGAAACGGGGAAAGAAAAGAGAAGAAATAGAAAAAGGAGAACATCCTGAGTTCTCCTACTGTAACAAATTACCAGTATTAACCACATATTGGCACATCAATAAAAAAGTGAAATGCAAATATTTTGAGCATGACATGTTCAAAAAATGACAGTACTTGTGCTCTTTCTTTATTTCTGCTTGGAAGGATCATTACCAGACTCTAGGATTTCAGAAAATTAAAGACATGACAAAGAAAATGGACTAACCCTAGATCCCTTGTTTGAGGTTAGTATTTAAGCAGATACTAAGATATCTCATTTTCCTAAATGTACCAATTGGCATTGTTAAGATCTAGAATTTCTAGTACATGGAAGCACTACTAAAAAAAGGAGAAAAAAATATATTATTAATCCCTATTCCTCTTGGTAAATGACTCAACCTTCAACCAAGGGCACCATTCAGCATTTGAAGCATGGGTGCCAACAATTAATATTATACCAATTTTAAAAAAAAATATGTACATAAGATATCTACTTTCGCGGAAAGACCATGAGATCACGTGCCCCATAATCTCCCCTATATGAGCCCATGTTAAACCTAATATTCACACAGCAATAAGCAAAGTGAAACGAGCACTTAAGAACTGGCAATACTCCAATGTTTCATCTATCTTGTCAAAAACGGATTATCTGTCCATGTATAGACATCTCTCCTAAGTTCCCAGAGGAGCAAAAGAGAAAGAAATGAAAGATGTCTATGGTATAAACTCAAGGTATACTAGATGTCACTATGCTTCGGAGAGCAGCATGTCAATTTTCTCTAGGGGTGTGCATTCGATTTATCGATTCGATTTTGACCCTTATCGATAATTACTTATTGATTATCGATTTGTACATATGCTTATCGTTATCGTTTCAATAAGGTTTCGATTTTTCGATTTTTGGGGCTTATCGATTCGGTTATCGATTACATCAATAAGAAAATTTGCGGGATTCCACGGAAAGTATATCGCTATAAACACGCCTAACTAATATGGACAAAAAGAAGCTAAAATAAGACGAACACCGTTTATAACATAAAAATTGTGTCAACAAGCACATGCAACGAAACTAAAGTAAGGGATCAAATGTATGATGTCTATGGTATAAACTCAAGGTATACTAGATGTCACTATGCTTCGGAGAGCAGCATGTCAATTTTCTCTAGAGGTGTGCATTCGATTTATCGATTCGATTTTGACCCTTATCGATAATTACTTATCGATTATCAATTTGTACATATGCTTATCGTTATCGTTTCAATAAGGTTTCGATTTTTCGATTTTTGGGGCTTATCGATTCGGTTATTGATTACACCAATAAGAAAATTTGCGGGATTCCACTGAAAGTATATCGCTATAAACACGCCTAACTAATATGGACAAAAAGAAGCTAAAATAAGACGAACACCGTTTATAACATAAAAATTGTGTCAACAAGCACATGCAACGAAACTAAAGTAAGGGATCAAATGTATGCCACCAACACTCCAACGGTATAAAAAAAAAAAATACATCATCACGGCTAATTCTATTTTCCATTAATTTGAACTTTATTCCCTTGAGTTTTAAATATGATCATTTCTTAAATGTGGTATCCCTTGCTGAAAGTCCTAACCTTTAAACCTGGAAGAAATTAGAGGGTACTCGACTCTTTCATCGCGTACCTACTACGATCACCAGCAAATATACAGGATACTTAACAAGTATTTTCTAAGTGCACACTCATTTCTAACGCTCAGTTATTGAGTCATTTGCCCTCCACCGGGAAACCTTCAACACACACGTGTCTACACTAATGGCCACATTCAGTCATTCACCTTCTACTTCTACTGAATCATACAACATCTTATGTGTTTCTTCTTAGTTTAGATGATTTCACTTCAGTGGCATATACTGCAAGAAGATGGCTTTTCTATTACCAATTTGTCAGTATCTTCAATGCAGACCTCCAGTTCACCCAACCCAAATCACTGCTAGATTTTCCATCCTAGAATTCATGTTCCTAAACACTAGTGGGATTTCTGCAAAGTCAAGCAGCAACGGAAAGCTAAATCTCCACTTACAATGTACCCAACAAACATGTCCCTCACTATTCCAAGATTTCTCACGTAAATTGGTATTTCTCGTTGTATCAACATAACATCTCCAACCAGGCCAACTTTCTGCAGAGCAGTATATGCCGATACGTAGCTCAATGACAGGTAGCATATCTGTCACCCAATCTGCTATTCGCACTGCAGCTGCTGCATGGCTCGAATTGCATGCATATTATGGACTTATAGGGTTAGGGACTTAGGGTAAAGGAAAGGGTATTATAGAATAAGGGTATATTTGTCTTTTTAGTATATCTTATCGGTTTATCGACAAACCGATAACCGAAGAGGACAAAATCGAAATCGAAATCGATAACTCGATAAGGAAAATTTTGAAATCGAAATCAATAAATCGATAAACCGATAAAAAATAATCAATAAACCGAATCGAATGCACACCCCTAATTTTCTCTCTTTAATTTCAAGCTCCTTAAGTTGCACTGACATAGTTGTTCTTCTTTCCTTTCCTGTAGAGGTTTTCCTTGATAGTAAATGATACTCCATGATCAAAATTCCTGTAATCTAAATTATACATGATCTGTGAAATTCAAATCCAGCTAGATGTACAACTCCACCACACTGATCTTCAATGATTTCATTTACAGCACTTCCCATATTATGGACTTCATAAAAGTATAATTGCCGAGTATCAAGCAGAAACTTGAGTACCTAAATGCTTTCCGGCAAAGAACCCGACCCACTATGAATGGTCAGAAAATGAAATTGATAAAACCCTCTTATGGTCCGAAACAGGTCTGACACTGAAAATTTACAGGGAAAGAAAATTTTCATATTTTGCTTTTTGGTAGCCAAGCGTGCTATTCCACCCAGCCAACAAAGTTTTAGCATGGATTGGAGAATATATCGAGCCATAACAGACAAATAGCTATGTGTTTAGTTCCCTTTAAAGCAGTTCAAGAGCTCAGTATACACTTAACTATGTGTAACAACATAGTCCAAAATATCCTAAATCACCAAAAGAGCTAGATAACCCCCACCCCCCAGAAAACAAAGGAACAAATTCGTTTTCTGCAAAGCAGCAATGGATTAAAATACAAACGTTCGTACATATAAACTCTTACACCTACCACCTCTTTTATTTGTTCAAATAAATTTAAAGAAAAAAAATACCACCTCAACGAAGAAATGTATATTTTCTAGTGAGGACTAAGGAGCAACATATTAATTCACAAATCAGCATACACGTTAATTTCACCTCTTTTGAAGACTCAAATTACAGGGAAAGACGAAGCACCTCAAAACACCAATTAGTTTTCTACCAAGCAGCATCGATTAATCACAAAATATCATACAAATAAATTACTACTAAACATCACCTGCTTTGAGCTTTGTCGCAATAATTATTCAAAAGATAAACAAATAAGTTAATTTTGAATAAATAAAAAACAAAAAAGTTCATCTGCAAACTGTAAAGAGAAAAAATTTATGCATAATACAAGAAAAAGAGAGGGGAATATTAACGAACCCTAAAAGTGACCAAAGAGTGGTGCAAAAGGGAGGCAACAATTTGCTGCTTTAACCGATCATATGGTGGTTGAAAGTTTCCGACTGGAGATGAAAGAACAATGCTGTAAAAGGGACAAATTTATGCAACAACTTTTCCAACGATATTCAGGATTGAACGGCAGGTGTTTGTGAAAAAGGAGGTTACGTATTGCAAATTGCGATTACCGATTAGATTTTAGTCATGTGTTAGGAATGCTTCGTTTTTAGCTTTTGCTTCGGCAGTTGGGAGAAAAACGAAATTCGAGAATACACTACGAAACCGATGAGATTAATGTGACATTTCATATTCATGTTATTGTATCACGGCAAGTATCTGACCGTTGATTCCTGGGTCCCGCTTGTTTTTTTATTTATCCAACGGTTGGTATTGATCAAGGTTTGTAGTTTTAGCTTCACAGAGGAAATACTTGGTTTTTATGGGGGAAGTGATAGTAGCATTCCACGCAAGCATGACTACGTGGCAGTTAGGTAGTTTTAAGGTTACACGTCATGCTTAGACTGTGGGATTGAAATAACTAGGATATGACTAGTTGTTTGATTGCTTAATTATGAAGGAGGAATACGACACTTTAAATTTGCAACAAACAATTGAATGAACAGACCGTGGGGATGTGTTTGCTTTAATTATCTTTTACTGATACGGAAATATTATGGGGTTGGCTCCATCAATGAAAGATAGTGATAACAGGTTAAACGCACGTAGTTAACGTAGGTTTATATTTCAATTTAAGGATGTTTTACTATTTTAGGAAAGTTAAATGATGTTAAATTGACTTTAGTTGTAATTTTTATGCTTTACAGGAGCCAAATGTACTATTGAGAACTTAAGATGGTGATTTGAGTTAAATTGAAGAAGAAAAGCCCCTTGGGAGATTTATGGGTGAAAGGAAGGTTGAAGATCGCTTGGACAGAATAAAAGTCCACTAGCGCGACCTCTAGCGCGACCGCGCTAGTCCAGTTGACGGGACAGAACAGAAGTGCATTAGCGCGATCACTAGCGCGAGCATAGCGCGCTCGCACTAGTCCAGTGATCGCCCATGCAGTGTAAAACCTTTTTAGCGCGACCGCGCTAGTCCTAGTTGTGCGCGTGAATTCTCAAGGGTAAATCTGGAAGATTGGGGCCATTCTACTTAACCTATATAAGGTTCAACTCGCCCAAAGAAGCAAATTATCAAGGTTTAGAGGTTAATTCAAGAATAGCACATGCAAGAGGCAATGAGGGCAATTGGGCATCAATTCTCATCTCCCTTCCTTGTGATTTTACCATTGTCAATGAATTCTTTTGTTGTTTTCAATACAATTATGAGTAGCTAACTTCTTTAATCTAAGGTTTTGGTGGAACCCGTTGAGGATGAACTTATTGCTATATTAATATAGTTTTGCTTGATTTTCAATCTCTATTTGTTCAACTACGTTCTTGTTGTAGTTGATTGAAGGGCCCTCAATTAGCTGTTCCTATTTAGTGTGTATCTACTCGAGAGAGAGTGCATATTTAGGTAATTGTTGAACAATATCACTCCCAAAGTATAGGAGAGATCCATAACCGAGAGTTTAAAGGTTGGATTAGAGATAATGATACCTTGGGTGCAATCTAAAGTGAACTGTAATACAAGTTAGCTAGCGTAACTCGAGAGTGTGCGTTTAGTAGATTATCATAATTACTTGAGAGAGATTTATGATAGCCTGGGCGTTCATGATTGATAGAGATAATTAAGCCAAAACTATAGGAAATATACAAGAAGAGATTCCATCAACGGGGGAAACCATAACCTTAGACATTTATCGTAATTTTTTACACCTCAGCATTAGTTATTAGTTATTCTTTAGCTTTCTTATTTTCATTCAGTTGTAGTAGGAAAAATACTGGAAATTAAGATTCATAACTTTTGGAAAATTGATTATTGAGAATCTAGTAGTCTAACAACAATAATTGATAGGTTAGTTCCCTGTGGGATTCGACTCTGGGCTAAATACTCAAATTATATTTGCAACGCCCGCTTAGTCTTTTATTAGACATAGTTGAGCGTGATCAAATTTTGGCGTTGTTGCCGGGGAATTAACGGTATTATCAATTGTAGTTGGAAGAAAATACAAAATTCTTAAGTGTAGTCAATTTTTTTCGATTTTATTCATATATTGAATTTCTAACGGTTGCTAAATCGGTTGTACAGGTGCATGCCTAGAAACTCATCGAGAACTGGTGAAGTACTTGAAGCCTTACCAGACCCCCGAGAAGGTTTTCAAGGCCTTGAACAGGGCCAACCGGAAAAGCAAACAACAACCACTCATTGAACAAATTGAAACAGACATGGCAGATCTAAATGACAGGAACAACAATAATAATGGGGAAGATGTGGTTGACCCAGCTGCACAGGTTGCGGCGCATGTGGTACCTATTATACCAGAGGCGCCTTTATATGACTGGGCACAACCCACAACGGAGAACTTGGCCACCGCGATTGCAGTCCTTCAGATAAAGGCTGAGTCCTTTCAGATCACCAATAATATGTTGCACTTGTTGCAGAATAAGGGACTATTTTCGGGGTCGTACATTGAGGATCCCCAGCATCATCTGAAGAACTTCCTGTCGATTTTCAAGACTCAGAGGCAACCAAACGTCACTCCGGAGGCAATAAGACTGTTGTTGTTTCCGTTCTCAGTGACAGGAGTAGCCCAGACTTGACTAAACTCGCTCCCCATCAATTCCATTACTACATGGAAGGAGTTAGTTAAGCAGTTTGTGAACGAATTCCATCCACCGAACAAGACAACGCAACAAATTGATGAGATCTTCAGCTTCCGAGAGAAGCCTATGGAGACACTGCAGAAACATGTGAACGATTTAAAGGGATGTTGGTTATCTGTCCGCACCACGGTATTCCAGAACAGATGTTGGGACAGTGATTTTATATGGGTCTGGTGGTGTGAAGGCTAATGTTGATGCTTCGACCAGTGGAGCATTCCTGAGCAAAACATGGAGAGAATGCCAGATCTTACTTGATAAAATGGCACAGAATTCAGGGTGGACAACCAGGGGTGCACCTATAACCCCAGTGGTTCACTCACTGCCATTAGATTCGTCCAACACTATTGCTGAAAATATGGCAACTTTGATGACACAGATGAGCATACTTACGAAGAAGGTAGAGAAGTCGGGGCAAAAGCAGCAAGTACATATTGTGGTTACTACCAATGGGGGCTTATGCACATCTTGCATTAGTCAACCACTTGGTAATCAATGGAATGCTGAATGTGATCATCCTCATTACCCGGAAAATATGAATTATGTGTCAAATTATGGAGGCCAGCGACAGGGTGGACATAATTGGGGTCAGCAAGCTCAACCTTACATGACACCTCATCAGCAGTATAACAGTGGAAACATGGGTGCCATGAGACCTTATGGTAATGTGATGACTTAGAAAAGGCCACAAGGGTTCAACAATCAAAATCAGCAGCAGGCATATCACCCCCTCAACAACAACATGGGGGGAGACAAGAAGATGGGTTCTTTAGACTTGAAGCAGTGATGCAACAGGTTATTGGGTCAACTGCCAAAATCAGTGAGAGAGTAGATGCACATGAATCAACTATTAAAAATACTGAAGTGCAGATGGGCCAGATCTCAATATCTTTAAATAATCGTCCTCTTGGGACATTGCCTGCAGACACTCAGGTAAATCCTAAGGATCAGGGTCCAAAACAGTTGATGGCTGTGAGTCTACGCAATGACTTAGACTTGGAGCAGGAGAGGGCTTGTGAAAGTAGACAGGCTGAGACATTGATACCACTGCCAATTGAACTTGAATATTCAACAAACCTGACCAAGGTGACAGTGCAGCCTGCTGAAGGAGAACCCAGTGCACAAAGTGAGGCTGAAAAAGAAGTGGAGATAGCCCAGGATCCGGTAGTTGAAGTGGTGGCTGAGAAAGAAAAATCCCAAATCACTGGGGAAAAAAGACCGCCAGCACCATTCCCCCAGAGATTAGCCAAGTACCAGAAAGATGAACAATACAAAAAGTTCTTGGATATGCTGAAACAGATACATGTAAACATTCCTTTAATTGATGCTCTGAAGGAGATGCCTGTCTATGCGAAGATGATGAAGGACTTGATGTCCCAAAAATTCTATTTCCAAGACTTGGCAACTGTGACTCTTACTCAGACTTGCAGTGATGTAGTGACAAGACCAATTGCAGAGAAACTGTCTGATCCAGGAAGTTTTACAATTCCATGCACCATTGGCAATTTTGCTTTTGCCAAAGCACTGTGTGATTTGGGGCCCAATATTAATCTCATTCCCCTAGACACTTACAATATACTGGGGATTGGTAGAGGCAGACCAACTTCTATGTTATTGTAGTTGGCTGACAGGACGGTAAAGAGACCGTCAGGCATTCTGGATGATGTATTGGTGCAAGTGGGGAAGTTTATGTTCCTTGTTGATTTTGTGATACTGGATTGTAGAGTGGATGAGGAGATTCCCATAATTTTGGGAAGACCATTATTGGCCACAGGAAGAGCCCTCATTGAATTTGAAACTGGGGAGCTCAAGATGAGGCTAAACGATGAAGAAATCACATTCAATGTTCAAATATCTATGAGGCGACCGAGTGAATTTGACAATTGTTCTCTCATTGATTTTGTGGATGTGATAGTGGATGAAGATGATGCATCCTTAACTATTGAGGACCCCCTTGCTGCATGTTTGATGAATTTGGGTGAGGTAAATGGGGAAGAATTGGCAGAATGAGTGTTAGCACTTGAAGGAAAAGGGGTTTGGCCGAGGGCATTCGAGTTTTAGCCATTACACTTAGAGAAGAGAGAGAGCCCGTCAGCCAAACCATATGTTGAAGATCCACCCAAGCTGGAGTTGAAACCACTGCCAGCCCATCTCAGGTATGCATTTCTTGGACCTAACTCTACTCTACCTGTTATTATCTCATGAAGTTTGTTAGATGTGCAGGCAAATCAGCTTTTACAGGTACTCACTGAGTGCAAGACTGCCATTGGGTGGACCATGGCAGACATCAAGGGGACCACCTGTCGTGACTTGAAGGTGCTGAAAATACAGTTGAAGCAGAGCATATTCTGGAAACCTTTCTAGACGAGCAGCTACTCTCCACGAGCATGGATGATGTGCCATGGTATGCAGACATTGCAAACTACCTAGCAAGTGGTATTGAGCCTTATGAACTCTCATCTGTCCAAAAGAAACGATTTTATCGTGATTGCCGCAATTTTTATTGGGATGAACCTCACTTGTTTTGAATTTGTATTGATAACATGATTCGGAGGTGTGTCCCCGAGATATAACAATTTTCTGTTTTTCAAGCTTGTCACGCATAAGCGTATAGAGGACATTTTGGAGGAGTTCGAACAGTTGCTAAGGTGCTAGAGGCCGGATTCTACTGGCAAACTTTGTTCAAAGATGCTCACCAATGGGTGAAGGGCTGTAATGAATGTCAAAGGACGAGAAACATATCCCGTTGTCATGAGATTCCCATGAACCCGATACAAGAAGTGGAGGTGTTTGATGTTTGGGGGATTGACTTCATGGGTCCCTTTGTCAGCTCCTATGGCAATAAGTTCATACTTGTTGCTGTAGACTATGTGTCCAAATGGGTGGAAGCTGCAACGCTCCCTACCAATGATGCAAGAGTGGTGGTGGGGTTCTTGAAGAAAAACATATTCACCCGTTTTGGGATCCCAAGAGCCATTATCAGTGACGGAGGCACTCACTTTTGCAATCGTGTCTTCGAAAAATTGCTAGCTAAGTATGATGTGCGCCATAAGGTGGCAACCCCTTATCACCCTCAGACGAGCGGGCAGGTTGAGATATCAAATCGAGAAATCAAGAGTGTGCTAACAACAACGGGGAACGCCACAAGAACTGATTGGACAAAAAAGCTTGATGACGCACTTTGGGCATATAAAACTGCATTCAAAACACCAATTGGTATGTCACAAAACAAGTTGGTGTTTGGAAAAGCCTGTCACCTGCCGGTAGAACTAGAACATCGAGCTTGGTGGGCACTGAAACAATTGAACCTGTATCTTGATGCTGCGGGCACCAGTCGAGTCACTGAGCTGCATGAGTTGGAAGAATTCAGGTATCAAGCATTTGAAAGCACGAGGCTGTATAAAGAAAGAATGAAGAGGTTACACGAAAAAAATATTGTGGACCGCAACTTCAAACTTGGAGATAAGGTATTGCTCTGTAATTCAAGATTGAGATTATTTCCGGGTAAGCTCAAATCCTGATGGTCTGGACCATTTTGAGTGGTCGAAGTGTTTCCCTCTGGTGCTGTAGATATTGCTACTGAAGATGGGCCCAACGCCTTCAAGGTTAATGGACAGAGATTAAAACCGTATGTGGGGATGGATGAGACCAAGGAGTTGTCTGTGGTGCATCTTTTTGAACCTCAGAGGTCGAGTGAGCCTTAAATGTGTTTATTCTGCGTCGTGCCGCGATGTTAAATCAGGCGCTTCATGGGAGGCAACCCATTGATTTGTTGTAATTGTCGTGCCACGACATTACTAAGGCACTGGTTGGGAGGCAACTTAATATATAGTGTTTTTAGTGTAAGTACTAACATATACAGGTGTGCATGGGAAGGGGTGAACACATGTCACCCAAGAAATAAGAACGAAAAGAACTAAGTGGGCTGAAGCCTGGACTATCGCAACCGCGCTATGCTCGCGCTAGTGGTCACATTAGTCGACTTTTGTTCTGCCTCCCTTCTTCGCAACTAGCGTGACCGCGCTAGTCGACTTTCGTTCTGCCTAGTGACCCCTGAACTAGCGCACTCGCGCTAGTTCCGTCTCGACGCCAGGTAAGTTTTCGCTAACTTTTTATTTATTTATTTTCTTTTTATTTTTTACCCCAACCACACAAATTAACCTAACCCCACCCCCTCTCACGGTAGAACTACCCCTCCCCATAAACCCTCTCTCTTCTTCTACTCTTCCTCTCCCTCTCCTTACCCAAACAAAATCAAATCTCTGCAATTCTTCTTCTTTCTCCTCAAAATCCAAGAACTCCCAAGACCAAGTTTTACAAATACCACCTCCCCATATCTCTCTCTCTCTCAACTCTACAGGTATGTATCTTTTACACTGATTTTCTTTTAATTTTGTAGTTTCCTTTTTCTTTTGTTAAAAATTGTAGCTTTTTCTTTTTTATTTAGTAGAGATACTTAATAGTGGTTGGTTTGTACGGGTGGTTGATTATATATGAAGTGTGGTCTGTTGTGATTATGTTGGGTGTAGTTTGGGGTTATTGTGGTGGTGCTTGACATCCAATATTGAGTAATTTGGGGTTTTAAGTGAATAATGCCCACCACATGTTTGTGAAAATGCCCCATTGACGAGAATTAATGTGACCAATTGTAAGGTGAAGTCTAAGTAACCAAAGTTGGGTCACCATGATGTGCTGAGCTAATAATGTGCTATTTGTAGGTACAATGCCCCCACGCAAGCGTCAAGCCACCGGCTCCTCCTCGAGCTGACAAGCAGGTGGCCCCACCGGAAGGCCACGAAAATTAGTTGACACTAGGCCTTTCGACAACAACAAGTTTGTCTCAGCAAAGGCTCAGGACAGGTTCGCAGCACAAGAAGATAAGTCAGCTATACCTGAGCGGGGCATGGATATCCAAGCCATCCGGATGAACTGTGTTACAATGTTTAATGAGGTAATGAGGCATCATCTGGATGTCTTCTTTGAGGAGCCCGATGAGGCCAATGCTATGATTGTCAGGGAATTCTATGCCAACGCCCCGGAGCACAAAAATTATGTTGTCACAGTGAGGAAGAGGCATGTTAATGCCTAGATGGAGGCCATCAGGACATTTTACAAGCTACCACCACTAGTGGATGAGTACGAGGATGACTATCAGAACTATGGCAAAAGGTGGTCTACCTGGGATAGGTTCCTCCCAACCATATGTCAACCGGGCGCAACGATGAGGTGGTACAAGTACGGGAACAAATTCCACTCATCCGCCCTCAAGTTTGAGGCCAAATGTTGGTTATACCTAATCAATAACAGACTCTTGCCGTCCAAAAACACTTTTGTAATGACCCGATCGGTCGTTTTGAGATCCAACGCGTCGTTCAGTAGTTGGGAGTCATGAACAACTTCATTTCGGGTATTGTGACTTGTGGGTATTGTCAGAGTTAAATTTATGATAATTAGTTGAATAAAGTTGACTTTGGTCAACATTTTTGGTGAACGGGCCCGGATCCGTGATCCGACCATCCTGGAAGGTCCGTAGGAAAATATGGGACTTGGGCGTATGCCCGGAATCGAATTCCGAGTACCCAAGTCCGAGAAATAAATTTTTAAAGGAAATTATTTTATGAAAATATTAAAGGCTTATGAAAAATGAACCTTGATGTAAAACCTGTGCGGCTGGGCCCGTATTATGATTCCGGAGCTCGGAACAGGTTCAATATGTGTTATTTAAGTTATCTATGAAATTTGGTAAGAAACGGACTTGATTTGGCGGGTTTCAGATAAAAAATGAGAAAATTGGAGTTAATGAAATTTTGAGGATTTTTAAAGAATTTGAAATTTGGCTTGAAATGTGATTCTATGTTCCCGAGGTCCGAATGAAATTTTGAGATCGGGAATAGTTTCGTTATGTCATTTATAACTTGTCTGCAAAATTTGAAGTCATTCCGAGTAGTATAGACCGGTTCGGCGCATTGAAGTGAATTCTAAAATTTCTTAAGTTCTTAAGTTGATTCAATTTGGTTTTGGGATTGAATTTTGAGTAAACGACCTCGGAATCAGGATCCTAAGGTTCCAACAAGTTCGTATGATGATTTCGGACTTGTCCATATGTCCGGATCGGGATTTGGATAACCCGAGAGCGTTTCGGTGTATATTGTGGAAGTCAGTATTTTTGAAGAAATTTCCTAAGTTTGGCTTGAAGCGCATTTCAATGATATTGATGTCCGTTTGGGATTCCGAGTTTGGGAATAGCTCCGTATGGTGATTCTGGAGTTGGGAGCGCGATCGGAAGTGAATTCGGATGTCCGGAGGTCATTTTGAAGTCATTTGGCTAAAGATAGAAATTTGAAGGTTTTTGAGAAGTTTGACCGAGAGTTTGACTTTTTGATATCGGGGTCGGATTCCAATTCCGAAAGTTGGAGCAGGTCCGTAATGTCGAATATGACTTGTGTGCAAAATTTGGGGTCAATCGGACGTGATTTGATAGGTTTCGGCATCGGATGTAGAAGTTGAAATTTCAAAGTTCATAAAGTTTGAATTTTCGGCGTTGTTTGATGTGATTTGAGGCCTTGAGCGAGTTCATATCATGTTTTGGGACATGTCGGTATAATTGGTTAAGATCCCAAGGGCCTCTGGTGGATTTCGGAAGGTTAACGGAATGAATTTCGGACAAAAGAAAGAAGGAAAATTGCAGAAACTTTCTGCAGATTTTGGACAGCAATTAGTGCGCGAGAAGCCTACTTTGGAAGCTTATATATCGAAATCTATAAGGAATCTGAAAATATGCAAAACATGAAAGTTGTAGCCCTTACAATCTAGTTTTCAGAATGTTAAACCATGCATCATTTGGACATTTGTACTGAAATTTATTATCGGTTGAAGGTGGCTGGTCGAGCAGTTTCGATAGAATTTTCAGATGCACAGGGCCGACTTTAGAAGCTCATATCTCGGGATATATAAAGAGTTATATGGTGTACAACCTATCAAATTAAAGATCGTCAAGTCTAGTTTCTAAATCCTCANTCAAGGGGGATTTCATCAAGCATCAAAGGTTAGTTGTTTCTACTTATTTTCAAGTTAAATACAAGATTTATTACATAGATTGGATATGAGAAATTGGAAAAGTATGGGGAAATTGCAAGGAAACCTAGAATTGATAAAATTTGATTTTTTCCATGAATTTGAGCATAAAAATTGTAACAAATTGTATATTTGAGTTAGTAAAGTTATGGGTAG
>MDKH01042586.1:0-16472 GCA_005239495.1 Nicotiana undulata | reverse complement strand
CAGTAGTTAGTCCATGGGATTGTGACACCCCGGTTTTTGGGTTGTTCGTTGTAAATGTCTTATCATTTCATTTTGAGTTTTTCTAAGATATTATTATTATTTCTCTGTTGTGAAACAATCGAAGGGATTTGGAATGCTCAATAAAGTTTTGAGAGTTACTAGTGTGGAATGTTTTACATTATTTCGTGTTTGTCATGTCTTTATTCTCCGCATTCTGAAAGTTTCGTTATTTTTATTAAGCAATGCTTACAGGATTTTTTTGGGAGTTTGTTGAAAGTGACGAATTTTCGTTTCGTTCAGTAATAAATGATTTTAAATTGCTATTGCAAGTTATACGTTGGCTGGCCTAGCGGGTTCAACGTTAGACGCAGGCACGGCCCAAAGGGTGGGAATTTGGGTCATGACAGTTATGGACGTGAATTATACTTATGTGGAAGGGAGGTCTTGAAAGAGATAGAAGATACGATGCGAGATTTTAAGGTAAGTAAGGTAAAGGTGAACAACATACAAGATACTCAAAGGCAGAAGATCGTGAATAGTCCACGCTTCGGGTAGAAGGCTAGAAGCACTGGTATTCAATATTCAGGAAGGACAGAAGCGCCGTCAGTGGCGTACCTTCCAGCCTATGGTTTCTAAGTATCGAGAGATCAAGTCAGGAGAATAAAGAAGAGTTAGAGACGATGTGATGTTTCGCTTGATGTTCCAGAACAACACAAGGAAATCTATGGTGAAAGCAAGTTGAAGGAAGGCTACAAGTAATATAAATAGATATGTGTAGGTCGCAAGCTATTGTATGGTGAAGCAACAAGGTTCTAGAAGACAGGAGTAAGGATAAGAACGGGCGAGTGAGAAGGTAATGAAAATGGATAAGCCCTATGGAGTAAGCCCATGAAAACAAGAAGAGCATATGGTTTCTCTAAGTTATACAAAGTTCACTATAGCCTGAATGAACTCAAAGGAGTCTAAGACTAATAGCATTTAGAAGAGATGGAATGCTTTCCTGGTAATAAAATACGGAGTAATTGTGATAGATAAAGAATGACGTTTGGGCCTTCGATTGAGTAATGATATGACGAAGAAAAGAAAGGGATCTCATGAATTGGACAAGATTTAAATACCCACGCAAGGTGAATCACATTAGGATGGCGTGAGATACGGTTAAGAAAGCATGGTATCGCCCCAGGTGGATTAGTCTAATCATTTCAGATGTTACCCAATGAAACGTGAACCCTAGCGGCAATGTTATATAAAAGGTTAAGTTATCAAGGGTAGATTATAGATCAATATTGAGGTAAGTCATCAATAGATGGATAAAATATATAAAGTATGAGATGAGATTAGGTCGTCATTCTTAAGATGAAAATTAATGTGGAAGCATTAAAGGACGTAGATTTATACATATTGGATAACCAATAAAAGTAACATGGAATTTGGTAGCAGACCTCACTAATGAGAAATTGAGGTAAGATTTATGGTATAGTATGACCTACTTAGATGCAGTAAAGTCATACAGATGAATAATCGGGTCTATGAAATAAGATATAGCAATATTCGTAAGTTCGACAAAATACCGAGCGAAGAACTTCGTAATGGCTAAAAATCGGAGGAAAAAGGAAAGAAGAGACGCATAAGCGCACTTACAAGGTCAGAGTCGTACGATCTGCATGATAGAAGGTAGCAAAAGTTACGAGACTGGAAGGATTCCGACCATAAGTCGTGGTGTGAGAAAGAGGCCTAAAGGGAGGAATGCCCTGGCCTTTGGATTTATTCACAGAACAGTTGCCTAGATGGCAAGGAGAGTAATAAAGTATTCCGAAGACATAGGGTATGAAAATGATAAGTACACCAGTCAACATTCGAAGACGGATGTTCCAAAGGGAGGAATGATGTTACAGCCCATATTTTCGTACGTTAAAAACTTCGTCGTAAGTTAATCGACGTAAGTTTGGGGATGAGATTTATTTTGGGATTATGAGCATCATGCTATTTCAAACAAGTGATAAGTAAATTCGTGAAGGTAAGAGGGTAAGTGAATTGAAGGAAATAAGTTTTATCGAAGTTTGACAATTTGAAATAAAATACAGTCCAAGCTATAATACCCGACACTTATGGATTAATGTCATACAAGGAACCCCATGACCACGATAGTAGGGTACATAAAGTATATTAAAAGTAAGTAGTATTTTAATTAATTTGAGATAATTCTTAATTATGTGAATTATTGATTAATAAAAAATTAGCAAATTAATAAAAATTAATGGATAATTAATTAATAATCTTTGATAAGACCGAGCTAAGACAAACGTGGCAGCACCCCTCCTTTGTCATTTGATGACTCTTGCAAGAGATATAAATGTGTCACACTTGAAAGAATTAGGTGCCACTAAGCTAGAGATGTGGGGCCAACCTAACAATCAAGGATAACATTCCTAATTCTCTTCTAATCTCTTAAGAAAAGGGACATAGTAACGTTAAAGAGTTCAACCAAGATTCCTTATTCTTTATAAATGTTATTTATACTCTCTTAAGGAAAGAGTTCAACAAAGATAATTTTCAAAAATCTATTTGCATAGCAACGTATTGCTAAGTGCTTAAGGAAAAGTTTCGACCAAGATTTTCTTTGCATAGCAACTTGATTGCTTCGAGCTTTTCATATGATTTGTTATGTGTTTTATCACAATTAATGTGTGTTAGACTCAGGTATGTTAAGACTATCCCTTCTTTCTTTTTGGCATGATCTATACGACACGAACGAAACGAGCAAATGCATAACTTTCATAAATAACTCTATTCATAGAAATACAGGGGTGTCTATATTTTTTATTCCCCTTGTGAATTACTATTATATCTTCTGTTCATGGGTATCAGAAAAATACGTATTTGATAAAATTTATCTTACATACATATTGTTTTTATCACATTTCTAGAAATCTTATTGACGTATTTCTTATTCATTTCATGCATTTATACATGTATATTGAACCATGACCAGATGGCGTTATATACGCGTATACATATGTGTATGGGATATGGGAAAAGGTTACGGCGTTATATGCGCACCATCACCTGATCAGCTGGTATACGTTGATGATTTGCCCACAGTGGTCGAAATAATGTGATGGGATGCCTTAAGAGGCTTGATGATCTTATGAACGCATCTACCTATGCATGGTATGAAATTTATACGCATATGCATGACATTATAAAAATAAAATGATTCACAGAGCTATGCAAACGTATATGACGAGTCTTTTACCCCATGTTTCTCTCATGTCTATTATTTACTGATTTTCATTCCTTACATACTCGGTACATTATTTATACTGACGTCCCTTTTGCTTGGGGACGTTGCATTCCATGCCTATTGGTCCCGATAGACAGGTCGAGAGCCCTCCAAGTAGGCTATCAGCTCATCAGAAGATGTTGGTGCGCTCCATTTGCTTCAGAATTGCTTGTTTGGTTAGTAATATTTAGACGTGTTTTGTTTGGTATAGTGAGACTCTGTCCCGACCTTTATGAAAATTATGTATTCTTAGAGGCTTGTAGACAGATTTCATGTACGTAAAAGATTGTATGGCCTTGTTGGTCTATGTTCAGTGTGCGAGTGGTTATTTTTTTCTCTTATAGGCCCGTATGTCTTATGTATATGTTGGTATCACATGTTGTATTCTACCTATCTCACGACAGCCTTCCGGCTCAGTTATCTATGATAGTATGATATGAAAAGATACGTTATGTTGGTACTCGATTGAGTAAGGTATCGGGTGCCCATCGTTGCTCATCGGCTTGGGTCGTGACAATACGGTCAAAATCGAGTTTGCCTTCGTATGATTAATCGAGACTGGAACATGATAGACCAAGGTTCAACCTCCTGTTATATCGAGCCATGATGCGAAGTCAGATTGCTGAGCTCGTGACCCAGAGACCGATCATGATCGAGATCGGCCAAGATTGAGACCAAGCAAAATAGAGATCGAGCAAGACGAAAGGAAGTTTACCTAGTCAAGTAAACGAAAGCCAAAATATCCGTAATCGAGCAAGGATCGAGAAAATCTCGGCACGTATCAAGAAGAGGCCGATTAATTAGCCAATCATGAGATTTCATATTGTATTTAGAGTTGTAACAAAAGTAAGACTCCCCTATTATGTACAGGAGGTCTGATCATTTGTAAAACACATTACATTTACGTAATAAAAAGCAATACACTACCTTCTTTTAGCTTTCAATATTCTGTTACTGTTCATATATTAATGGAATCGTCACTTGGTTCGAGGGTGACCTAACTTGAGAGCCAAGGCTATACGATTCGTTTGGTTTGTATTTTGTTTATTTTACAGTCAATTTCAATATTAGTTTGTATATTTTCTCGACTGTGCCAAGTTATATCACGTATTCTTAAAAATCGTGTATAAATTTTATTATTATCTGTTTTTAGGATAAACAAACTGGAAAAACGAAATATTGGTGTATCACATTTATAAAGGTCACATCTTTAAATATATATGTATGAGTGGTTCAAAACCCAAACAGACGAGATCACTTTTTCAATCCCTTCCAGAAATTTCTAAGTCCAACATTGTATCAAGACTCTTTTAAAGAGAACTTTCCATCCATAAACTATGGAAGTCTTATCCCGAATTGTATACGTACTGAAATAATTCCTTTTTTCTTTTTACTTTTTTATATACTTTTTAATCATCCCTTCTTGGTTTGGGCATCAATGCATAATAATAGTGGATACCAATTGATTGTTCTTTTCAATAACGATAAGTACGGTCTTAGTACAAAGTTATTAGGCAATAAACGTGGCTTACACTAAAGTTAATGAATTTTATGATATGAGTAACGGCTCCTTATTTTCTTGACACCATTAGATTAGTTATTTATCCTTTTACTTTATTATTATTAATTATAGAAATTACCAAAAGAATCACAAATTTCTTTCAAAGTAAGACCGCGTTTGAAGTATTTGAACGATTGAATTTGATTAAGAGCATCTAATTCTCCTGTATTGTTATCATTAATATTAAATATCATATTGTCATGTTTGATGCTATTTCTTTGCAAACAAATCAAAGAAATTGAATTTTGTTATGTTAAAGCTCTGTAATGGGTTGGGTATTAGTTAAATTAGTATTCATTCTTTCAATAATTTTAGTTTATTTTTCTTATTATTTTAATTCAAGTTACATTGGATGCTAGAGCTTTTGAGCGAATATATTAACTTACATTGAATGATTACTTTGGCTAAAAATGAGAACATTATATATGGAGATGGAATCTCTATCTTCTGAGGTGATGGGAAGAATGAATGAATAGTAAATTAACTAATGGGTTGGGCATTTTGTTAGATTATTATCCACTCATTCTTTCAAGATTTTAACTTTATTTACTATTATTTTGTTTCGGTATCTAGTCCGTTAATTTATTGCAATTTGCAAGTTAAAGTGCAAATGTTTGAGCTTTTGGGTGAATATATAATTTCATAGAATGATTCCTTTGGCTAAAAAGTGAGAACAGTATATATGGAGATGGAATTTATATCTTATACAGTGATCGTGATGACACATAATCCGACACGTTAGATAAGTCAAATAATCATCAACGCGACTCAAATTAAGTAATACGGACAATGGATAAAATAATTGAACTTTCAATACAAATCCCAAAAACTGATAGTACAAATCATGAGCTTCTAAGACATTATAAAGCTGGCATGTAATAAATACATCATCTGTTGAAACATACATAAACAGAATTATAAATCTAAAGCCAGCAAGAACGAGAGGCGTCTATAATTGGAACGCATGTACATCTTTAATGCCAGCTCCCGCCATTCATAGTTACATCAACTCCAACATCTGCACGCAAGTTGGAGAAGTTTAGTATGAATACAATCGACTCTATGTACCTAGTAAGTATATTGTCTAACCTCATTGAAGTAGTGACGAGGTTTTCAGTTAAAAGATACTCACTGATATAACATGTACAATAGACTAGCAATGGAAACAATTCTAAAACATACAGATAAAAATACATTAAACAAATATGTGAAGCAGTAAATGATTACTAAAATAAAATGTCAATATTCCCCAACATCACAATCAATCTGTTACTTAACGCTATAACTATCAAACCACGGTAACAAATCAAATTTTCATAGCGTGAAAGATGAACTCAAGACATCAAATTAAGTGGCACGACAACATCCTTCATATTTATCTCATTCTCACCAAATATACGTATAACAGTTCCAATCAGGTGAAAGAAATAACAATAACAATAAAGTGGGAGATACACAGGTAGCAATAACAAACAACGCAATGCACATGGATAAAGTAACAAGTTAGATAGCAGGCATAGAAGTAATGACAACAATTACGATAGAAGAACATAAATTTCACTAACATAGAAGAAGGATAGATGTATATATAACAAATAACAGGGAAAACATGATCTTTATAAGCTAAACAAGTAGAAGGCATGAATAACTACTATGATAGAAGACCTAGATGTAGATATAACAAACAAGAAAGAAAGTTTATAAGCTAAACAAATAGAAGGCGTGAATAACTAACATGGTAGAAGACTTATACAATAGTGTAACAATGAGAAACAAGATAGATTTAGAGTGTCAAATAAGAAGGAAAGCATGGAATTTGCAAGTTGAACATATAGAAGGCATGAATAATATAGCAACAATTAAGGTAGAGGACAAAGACAGAACAACAACGACAAGTCACGTAGAATACATAGGTGCACCAGTAACAGTTCAAAAATAAGGCATGAATAATACAAAAGGAAAAGATATCACAATGTAATGCATCTTTCTCGTCCTTGCTTGCACGAAAACACCCTTCGTGCCATGAATACATGAAAATATAAATAATATGGCATGGCATCATCCGTCGTGCTTTACTCACATGGCACGGCTGTTAGCTTCAAGGTTTCACGTATAAATTTTGATGATACCAAACCAACATAATTATTAATTAAAGAACATTTACTTGTGGTAATCTTATTTTTGCACAGGTTTATTTAAGAAAGAAAATGTCGGTAAATATCCAAACAAATATGGGAAAAAGAATATCATGTGAAGAATTTATCAAGGAAGATTATTTTCAGAGATTTAATCTCCAAACGTCATAGAAGAAATAATATTTGAAAATAAATTTTAAATATTGAATGGCTTACTACAATATCAGAAGAAGAATCTATGAAAATTATGGATGGAAAGCTTTTCAACATCTTGAAAGGAAAGTTGCTAAAATCACGGAGAAGATATATTATTTTGTGGAAGGAAGAGATATTACAAGGCAAGGAAGAATGTATTTTATTAAAGAAAATATATTACGGGTATAGTATAATCTATATTATAGAACGAAATTATTTATCAAAATCAAGAAAGGAGTCAAAGATATATCGAAATCTATCAGAAAAGGAAAAAAGTACGAGGAGGCAAAGAAAGAGCATATCATCAGTATCTATTCTTAGAAGGAAAAAAGGCTGAATATAAAATCTATTGCACAAGGAAGTGAAGGTAGTAGTGGATCGTGACTTTGCTAATTAAGGAAGTACAATGGAGCAACAATCAAGAGGCATTTTATGGTAAAAATGCAAAAGATCCTTAGTTAAAATAGTCCATTTCAAAAGGAAAGCTTACATTGGAAGGAGATATCCAAGCAACGGTCTAGAGATTTGAAAGAAGATATTACCCCATGATTCAAAGAAGCAATCATCAAACAGATACAAGGAAGATGGGAAGAATTCTAAAAATTCCCTGAAGTTATGCAATAGTTAGAACAAGTTGAAAAGTCTATAAAAAGGAACTCTACTAAAGAAGAAAAGTATTAGCTTCGCAGACAACTTTCCTACTCTTTCTACACCTTAGTCAAGCATTATATTCTTAAGTTTACTAGCGTCATAAAATATAGAGAGAAGGGGAAAATATTGTGTCATTATTCATTTTTTTGGTGAGAAAGTGAAAACCAAAGTGTCGTTGTTGGTGAGCGAGTGAAAACCAACCCTTTGTTTGTTGTTGGTGAGTGAGTGAAAACTAATATTGTCAACGTCGGTGGTGATCGCTGAAAATTATAATGGTTGTACTCAATTCAATTTACGAAAGATCTAAAGATAACATTCTTGCAACCCAAGAGGACTGGATTAGGATACCACATTGGTTCTGAACCAGTATAAAAGTTCCTGATGTTATTTACTTTATCGCTCTTATATTATATTCTATGCCTTTACTGTTTATTGTGATTTACACTTGTTTAAATCGAATGGACTAACAGTTCTGTGTAGGTTGTCTCTGCATCAGTCGACTAAGTCTAAATATAGCCGACTAAAGTTTTAATAGGAGTACAATTCACCCCTCCCCTCTTGTACTTTCAATTGGTATCAAAGCGAGTCTCATATCTTTATTTTATTTGCTTAACAACAAGTGAGAAAAGATCCATGGAAGGTCATCAAATTACAGGAACCGTACTTCAAGAGGGTTACCCAACAAGGAGGCCACCATACTTCAATAGTCAATACTATAACCTTTGGAACGAAAGAATGAAGGTCTATGTTCAATCAATAGATTATCGAGCCTGGCTAGTTATTCAGAATGGACCAAGGCCTATTCCTTACGACAGTGATAGAAAGAAACTTGTAAAAGGGGAACCCATATTTGACTACACAAAAGAACAGCTGGATATTATGAAAACAAACACTACAGCAATCAACATGCTCTATTGTTCCATTAGTGAAGAAGAATATAAGAAAATATCCACTTGCGAAAGCTACTAGGAAAGATTGGAAAATATCCAAGTGTGGAGATGCACACAGTTCTCACAACCCTCACACAGAAGTCCACTCAGTACTATTTATGGCTCTCAGGCCCAGGGAAGATCCATCCCGGAATGTACATGAACACTGGTGACCGTAGTCACTCAGTACTGAGGAAAAGGCCAATCCAGCCACATAGAGAAGATCCATCTACGAAATACAACACTCGGACAAGATCCATGTCCAGGGACGATCCATCCCTCACATATCATCAACTTCGTACAAGGTCCATGTCCAGGGAAGATCCATCCCTCAATATCAATGCGGTCACTGGGGGTGTAAAGACTCCGAGTGGGCTCCTGTAAGACCAAGCGCTATATCAAGCCAACGAAGGCATGATCAGAGTATCGTTGTAGTGTGCAGTCTGATCTCATAACCGTCTCAATAACAGGATCTCGAACTCACTCAGTCATTACTCTCCAGTCTCGGTCACATGGCTCACAGATGCATGAATCAGCCCGAAACAATGATAAATATATATATCAAATTAACAATTACCGAGGCTGAGGCATGAAATGATATGCTATGACAAGACTGAGTTTGTGAAATCAAATAATCACATAATGAGACAGTAATATACGACTACTCGGGTCTCAGCATTTTTCGGCATGACGTCTTAGCATTTGTACTTAACATGATTTCTAACATGTTCACATTTACCACATTAATAGAAGTGCGGATATCAATCTGTAATAGCCACTAGACGGTGCCATGATATGAGCCAGGACACAAATCACACGGTGCACACTCGCACGCCCGTCACTTGACATGTTCGTCGCCTTAATTATAGTCATATATCATATAGTTTGGGGTTTCGAACCCTCAGAACCAAGTTTGAAGCGTTACTTACCTTAGGAACGGCTAAAATCCTAGCCCACAGTGCCTTTGCCTCTATACTCGGCCTACGATTGCTCCAAATCTACCAAAAATTAGATTTATATCATTATTATATGCTAAGGAACGAAGCCCACTCGAAAATTATCAAAATTATCCAAAAATCCCGAAATTGGCCAAACCTGACCCCAGAGCCCACGTCTCGGAATTTGATAAAAATCACAAAACTAGAATACTTATTCCCTCACGAGTATACCCATATAAAATTCATCAAAATCCGACCTCAATTGCCCATTCAAATCACCAAAAGAAATTCTCAAACTTTCCTCCCATTTTTCCCCAATTTCCACTCTAATTTCTCAAATTAAATGATGAAAATCTAGACTAAATCATGGAATTAAACCAAATGTGAGTGAAGAATACTTACCCCAATAACTCCACTGAAAAGCTCCTCAAATTTCACCTTCTCCCAAGTTCTCTAATGGTTTTTATGATTTTGGACTTAAACCCTCGAATTTGAATTTAAAGTTTCTGCCCAGGTACTTTACTCACTGCGATTGCGGAAAATGCCAAAAACTCAATTTCGCCAATTCAAGCCTAATTCTACTCCGGACCTCAAAACCACATTCACAATCCTAAATCTCAAATCACCTAACGAAGCTATCCGAGCCATAAAATTCACATTCCGAGGTCGTTTACCTATAAATCAACTCATGATTGACTTTTCCAACTATTAGGCCAATTTAAAAGACTAAGTGTCTCAATCCTCACCACGACCACTCCGGACCCTAACCAACTGACCCAACACATCCTGAATAGGTTGAATAACAAATGATAAAGTTGAAACAGGGGAAACGGGGTTAATCTCACGGAACGACCGGCTGGGTCGCTACATTCTCCCCCTCTTAAACAATCGTTCATCCTCGAACGAGTCTAGAAACATACCTAGAGTCTCAAATAAGTGAGGATATCTTCTTTGCATCTCCCGCTCTGTCTCCCAGGTGGCCTCCTCCACCAGCTGCCCTCTCCACTGCACCTTTACTGAAGCTATACCCTTAGACCTCAACCTTCTGACCTGCCGACCCAACATAACCACTGGCTCTACCTCATAAGACATATCACCCTCTAGTTAAACTCAGCCGAAGTTCAAGACATGAGACGGGTCACCAACATACTTCCGGAGCATAAAAACATGGAACACCGAATGAACACTCGATAAGCTGGGTGGAAAAGCAAGTCTATAAGCCACATCTCTAACCCTCTGAAGCACCTCAAAAGGCCCAATGAACCCGGGACTCAACTTGCCCCTCTTCCCAAACCGCATAACACCCTTCATGGGTGACACCTTCAGCAGTACCTTCTCCTTAACCATGAAAGACACATCCCGGACCTTCTGGTCCGCATAGCTCTTCTGCCTAGACTGCTTCGTGGTGAAGCCGCTCCTGGATCAACTTCACCTTATCCAACGCATCCTGAACCAAATATGTTCCTAATAGCTTGGCCTCACCTGGCTCAAACCAACCAACTGGAGATCTACACCTCCTCCCATATAAAGCCTCATATGGAGCAATCTGGATACTTGACTGATAACTATTATTATATGCAAACTCCGCGAGTGGAAGAAACTGGTCCCATGAACCCCCAAAATCAATGGCACATGCATGCAACATGTCCTCCAAAATTTGAATAGTGCGCTCTGACTGCCTGTCAGTCTGAGGGTGAAATGTGGTGCTCAACTCGACCTGAGTACCCAACTCTCTTTGCAAGGCCCTCCAAAACTGAGATGTGAACTGAGTACCTATGTCAGAAATGATAGAATCTGGAACACCATGCAACCGGACAATCTCTCTGATATAAATCTCAGCTAACCGCTCCGAAGAATAAGTAGTACTAATAGGAATGAAGTGTGCGGAATTGGTCAACCGATCCACAATATACCATATAGCATCGAACCTCCTCGACGTCCATGGGAGCCCAACTACAAAGTCCATGGTGATCCGCTCCCACTTCCACTCCAGAATATCCAACCTCTGATGCAACCCACTTGGTCTCTGGTGTTCATATTTGACCTGCTGACAATTGAGACACCAAGCTACAAACTTAGCAATATAATTCTTCATCCGCCTCCACCAATAATGTTGTCTCAGATCCTGATACATCTTTGCGGCACCCGGATGGATGGAATACCACGATCAATGGGCCTTTGCTAGAATAAACTCTCGAAGCCCATCCACATCGGGGGGCACACAAATCCGACCCTACATCTTCATAAACCTATCATCACCAATCACTACGTCCCTAGAATCACCTCCCCACCCTATCCTTAATAACGAGCAAGTTTGGGTCACCATACTGTGGCTCTTTGATCCGGTCATAAAGAGAAGACTTGGAGGCAACACGAGCCAATACCCGACGGGGCTCTGATAGGTCCAGTCTCACCAACTGATCCTCTAAGGCTTGAACATCACGTGCTAATGGTCTCTCTGCTATAGGGGGATATGCTAAACTCCCCAAACTCTCTGCTCTGCGACTCAAGGCATCGGCCACTACATTGGCCTTCCCCGGATAGTATAGAATAGTGATATCATAGTCCTTGAGAAGCTCCAACCATCTCCTCTGATGCAAATTCAAATCCTTCTGCTTAAACATATACTACAGGCTATAGCGATTAGTAAAAACCTCACAATGCACACCGTACAAATTATGACACCAGATCTTCAAGGCGTGAACAATGGCTGCTAGCTCGAGATCATGTACGGGATAATTCTTCTCGTGAGTCTTCAACTGGCGCTAAGCGTAGGCAATCACCCTACCCTCCTACATCAAAACACAACCAATGCCTATCCTCTAGGCATCACAATATACGTTATAAGAACCTGAAGCTGGTAGCAATACTAGTATTGGAGCTGAGGTTAATGTAGTCTTGAGCTTCTGAAAGCTCTCATCACACTCGTCCAACCACCTGAATGGAGCACCCTTCTGGGTCAATCTGGTCAAGGGCAAAGCAATACAAGAAAACCCCTCCACAAAGCGACGGTAATATCCCGCCAAACCAAGGAAGCTCCTAATCTTTGTAGCTGAGGATGGTCTGGGCCAACTCTGCACTGCCTCTATATTCTTCGGATCAACCTGAATACCCTCACTGGACACCACGTGCCCCAAGAAAGCTACCGAGCCAAGCCAAAGCTCACACTTGGAGAACTTTGCATAAAGTTTCTCCTCCCTCAGTCTCTGCAATACAACTCTCAAATGCTGAGTGTGATCCTCCTGACTGCGAGAATATACCAGGATGTCATCAATGAACACAATAACAAAGGAATCCAAGTACGGCTGAAACACATTGTTCATCAAATGCATGAACGGTGCTAGGGCATTGGTCAGCCCAAAAGACATCACCATAAACTCATAGTGACCATAACGAGTCCTGAAAGCTGTCTTGGGAATATCAGAATCCTGAATCTTCAGCTGATGGTACCCGGATTTCAAATCAATCTTAGATAACACCCTAGCTCCCTGAAGTTGGTCAAACAAACCATCAATACGAGGCAAATGATACTTATTCTTGACTGTAACCTTGTTCAACTAGCTGTAGTCAATGCACATTCTCATGGAACCATCATTCTTCTTTACAAACAACACCGGAGCACCCCAATGTGACACACTAGGCCGAATGAACCCCTTATCTAGGAGTTCTTGAAGCTTCTATTTTAATTCATTTAACTCTGTCGGTGACATACGATACGGTGGAATAGAGATAGGCTGAGTGCCCGACACCAAATCAATACCAAAATCAATATCCTTGTCAGGTGGCATACCTGGCAGGTGTTGATACCCAAAATTTCTCAAATTATTTTTAAATTTTGCATATATATACCTTTAAAATAACTTTTTTATAATAACTGGTATTTTCCCATAATTATTCACATTATTATCAATTTACTTTCTAATTTATTCAATATTTTACATCCAATAATTATTTATAAATTGCATTATAAATAATTTCAAAATATTTCTTGGGTCAATATATCATTTTTAATCCTATTAGGATTTAATTATTTCACAAATTAGCCAATTTGGCATTATTTGGCTATGATTTCAATAATTTTGCAATTATAGCCTAATTACACCATTTTAAATCAATAGTTAGTCATTTATATGTTTTATATTAGTTAATTGCCTTAATTTCACCTATTTAACATTAATTTCATTTTGTGTAACTATTAGCTATTTTTATTAATTATTTATCTATTTAATTGGGTATTTAATAATTAGCCCCTTCCTATTTAAATTATAGCCTAATTTAATTCAATTTCAGCCTATTGAAACCAGCCTAAACCCCCCAATTAAATCCGCCCAATACCCAGGCCCAATCCACTAAAGATACCCGGTCCAGACTTGATTTAATCTTGGCCGTTGATCGATTTTGATCAACGGCCCGGATTCATCCTTCCTTACTTAAACCTAGGTTACTACCCCCCGGCCCCCGTCTCTCATGCACTCCCCTCACACCCATCTCTCTACTCTCTCTCTATCTCCAGGTTCTCTCTAGAACCTTCCCGTCTCTTCATCTTCGATGGAAATTGTCCACCTTCTCCGGTCACTTCCCCCGCCGGAAGCCATAGCCACTCATCATCTCTTGGCCCTTGCTTTACCCCCATGCCGTCTAATGATACCCTAAGGCCCTCAGGCGAACTTGGAGCGGTTCAACTCCTTTCATGGTCCCTCATGCCATTTTTTGGCCACCTCCGGCCGTGTGAGTAAGATCTGTGACTTTTTCGGCTAAAGCCGATGACATCTTTCAGGTTTCCTTGTTTCCCTGGGTTCTCTGAAAGCCTAAATCCTAATGTTTTCTGATTTTCTTTACATATGCCTTAGATCTATGTATCTTATGAAGATTTTACATGTTTCCTTCGAAAAAAGCTTCCTATTTCTAAACAATCTTTCATCTCAAAATTAGGGCTTTCAAAACCCTTTTCAAAAATGATTTCCTTTCAGATTTTAAGTATTATTTTATGGTGTTCTTTATGTTTAAGCCTTTCTATTTTTTGTGTCTGAGTTGTTTCGTTATAAAAATCCTAAAGTCTTGACTTTAATCTGTGGCTCCGGGTTTGCTTCCAACAATATGCTTATCTGTTCTATCATGTTCTCTATGTCCTCTTGAATACTCTGTGATTTCGTGATATTTTTACCCCATATTGCTTTTTAGGGTTTCTGGCTGTTATTACCCATGCTTACTTTGTGGGTCTACTCTATTTTGTTCATCGATACCTCTGAATCTTTACTTTTCCCTGCTTTTATTATGCTTAATCAGTGATTCATGTCATGCTCTATGTAAATCCCTAATTTCGTGTGATATTACCATAGTTTAATTACTAGGGTTTCTGATTCTGTCACGTTGTGTGTTTACTCCGTATAATCTGTGTTGATTTCTAAATCAGTACTACTCTTCTTTTAATACCTAATTTCCTGTGATTGATTTTCTTTAATTGATTTCCTGTGATAATATCTTTACTAATTTCCGACCCTTAGTTATTTCTTGCCTTATTACATGACTGATTTTACTCTCAATTGATTCGTTCGGAAATCATGGTAGTCTTTTCATGTATTCTCAGAATATTGCCTTGATTAAAACCTTATGAACCTGACCCCGATTTCCTACTCTGTGTTTACTATATTCGAAATCTTTCCTTATTTGTTGTACACGATTCCTTTCCTTACTTACTACCTATTATGACCGTTTGAAATTAACTCCCTTAATTTAAGGAGTGCTTGCACTTATTTTACAACTAATTGATTCTTTGAGTTCCATAATTACTGGGCAGTCTAAGTATTACCTTATTTTACCTAGCTTAAAACCACTATATATACGACTCTCAGTAACAGTCTTAACACACACAGAGACACAGACACAGACTGTGCTACTCTCTCTCACAACTAAACTTGACCTCTATTCTCTCTTCTGTACTACTTGCTACTACTTTGAATTAGCCGGATGCAAGCCAAGGCTAACTACTGTGCATCTCCTATCTACTGCTTTACTTCTTCTTTTCTTACTTTTAGTTATGTAATTCATATTCAGAGGCCTGTAATAATTATTTGTAAAGACAACTATGGGGTTTGGATAGTGAATATGGGTGGGTGATTTGCATGTTGTATTATAATTAAGGGTAGAGATCATGTTTCTAGGTTTACTTTTCTATATGTGCAATAGCAACCATGTTTAGGTACAACATGCCAATACCCAGGTTTTTTATAATAACTGATATTTTCCCATAATTTTTCACATTAGTATCACTTTACTTTCTAATTTAATCAATACTTTACATCCAATAATTATTTATAAATTGCATTATAAATGTCACGACCCAAAACCGGTCCAGGTTGTGATGGTGCCTAACGGTAGCGTTAGGCAAGCCAACGAACAACAACAACAACGAAAGTGCGGAATACAATAACAACATGGGGTAAGGCCGTAGAAACAAGTTGAACCACAGCAAGGCCCAATGCATATACAACCCCGATAACTACAATAAGTGTGTGCCAGGACTAGTGTCACAGTGTCAACGGGCGGCTACATAGATACAACTGTAGAAAATATATATACAAAATATACAAGCCGCAGTCTTGGAACAAAAGACTGTGCAAAAAGGAAACTAGAAGGCTCCAGAAGTGCTGTCAGGGGAACGCCAAGAAGACAGCTCACCGTCTGGAACGATGCCGCGGTCAGTATCTATCAACATGTGGACGACCAGACGGACCCGCCTCAGTACCTGCACAGTCAAGTGCAGAAAAGAAGGAAAGTGCA